>PVJL010003288.1:0-162379 GCA_004026885.1 Lyroderma lyra
ATTGTTGGATGAATGGATAAGCAAAATATGGTCTATCCACACAATGGAATATTATTTGGCCTTAAAAAGAATGGGTATATGATAAGTGCTACAATATGGATAAACTTTGAGAGCATTATGCTAAGTGCAGTAAGCAAGTCACAAAAACATAAATAGTGTACAATCCCAGTTATATGAGGGACATTCTCTCTCCTGGGGGCGGGGGGAAGGAGAATGAAGTTATTGTTAAATGGTAATAGAGTGTCAGTTTTATAAGATGCAGAGAGTTCTGGAAAGGGATGGTGGTGATGGCTATACAACATCAATGTAATTAAATATCACTGAACTGTACACTTAAAAATGGTTAAGATAATAAATTTTATGTTATGTGTATCCTCCTACAATAAAAAATATTTCAGTGAAAAATCTGAACAGACCAATAACAAGTGAGGAGATTGAATCAGTAATCCAAACTCTCCCAACAAAGAAAAGTCCAGGACCATGGCTTCACTAATGAGACCTACCAAAAGTACCAATCTATCTCAAACTCTTCCAAAAAACTGAAAAGTAGGGAACACTTCCAACTAGTTTTATAATACCAGCAATACCCTAATGCCAAAGCCCGACAAGGGCACTACAAGAGAAAACTACAGGCCAATGTCTCTGATAAACATAGATGCAAAAATCCTTGATAACATACTAGTAAATCAAATTTAACAACACATTAAGGATCATACATGATGGTCAAGTGGGATTTATTCCAGGGATGTAAGGATGGTTCAATACATAAATCAATAAATGGGATATATTCCACAACAACAAAATAATGGATAATCATATTATCTCAGTTGATGCAGTAAATGCATTTAACAAATTCAATATTCTTTCATGTTAACTGTCCACAAATTAGCTATGGAAAAAAATGTACCTTAACATAATAAAGGGTGTATGTGACAAGCCCTCAACTAATATACTCAGTGGTAAAAAGCTGCAAGGTTTTAAGAATAGGAAAAAGATAAGTGTGCCATTCTTGCCACTTTTATTCAACATAGTGCTAAAAGTCCTGGTCAGATTAATTAGGCAAGAAGGAGAAATAGAAGCTATTCAAGTCAGAAATGTAGAAATAAAGTTGTTTCTCTTTGCAGATGACATGATCTTATATGGTATATAGAAAACCCTAAAGACTCCACCAAAAAGGCGTTAAAACTAATAAATGAATTCAGTAAAGTTGTAGAATATAAAATCAACATATAAAAATGAGTTACACTTCCACACACTAATAACATTTTATCCAAAAAAGAAATCAAGGAAAACAGTTCTATTTACATTAACATCCAAAAGAATAAAAGATTTAGAAATAAATTTAACAAAGGAGGTCAAAGATCTGTACACTGAAAACTAAAACACTGATGAAAGAAATTGAAGACAGAAATAATGGAACTATATTCCATATTTATGGATTGGAAGAATACCCAGAGTAACCTACAAATTCAATGAAATTTTTATCAAAATAACAGTGGCATTTTTCACAGAAATAGAAAAAAACAATCCTAAAATTCATATGGAACTATATAAGCCACCAAAAGGTTCATGCAATCTTGAACAAGAGGAACAAAGCTGGAGGCATCACATTTCCTAATTTCAAGCTGTATTACAAAGCTATAGTAATCAAAACAGTATGCTATTAGTATGAAAACAGACAGATAGATCAGTGGAACAGAATGGGCCCAGAATTAAACCCATGCATATATGTTAAACTAATTTTTGACAAAGATCTCAAGAATGCACAGTGGGGATTGTTTCTTCTATAAATGGTTTTGGGAAAACTGGATATCCACATGCAAAAGAATGAAATTGGACCTTCATCTTACACCTACCCAATACACAAAAATTTACTCAACAATGGATCCACTGAAAATACTTAAATGTAAGGCTTTAAACCACAAAACTCCTGGAAGAAAATATAAGAGAAAAGCTCCTTGATACTGATCTGACTCTTTGGAGAGAACTAAGAGGAAAGATGAGAATGATGTAGAAGATTTTTCTATAACCTAGATGTCACTGAGAGCCACCCACTCTTTGATACTAGCGCCATCCTGCACATTCTATGTATTGTTCTTTTTCCCCCCTGAGGATTTCTGCAAATCCTTTCTCCAAGTTACTTCTCCATGCTATAACTTTCAAGGCTGCTTATCTATGATCCAGTATTAACTCTAACTTAAGACATAATCCTTCTTTTCTCCCAAAATTCATTTGTAAGAGTCAACAAAAGGCCACATGTAGAGGCAAGTACTGTGTAGTAGATTTTACTGGCAATTGAAATAAGCATGTATGAGTGTACTTTGCAGCAGCACTTAGAACAGAAAATGGAATATTAGCTTTCCCAGTCTTCTGAAAGTTCCTTGTTTGTTTCCACTGACTTGGATTTCAGTGTCTCATCATTGTTGCTCAGCCTTCTCTCCTGCTTCATCTTATGATTACAAAGAGCCTTTCAGCTCTAGTACTTACCACTCCTCTACGATTCACACTTTGCATAACTCAAGATTTATTCATGTGCTCTGCTAAAAACAGTTTCATGTGTTTCAAGTGTCACCCTTTCTTTTCTTGCATTCCCTGTTAGTTTCTAAGGAGCAGGGAGAGAACTATGGAGGTTTATTTCCCCAGATTATCCCTTTACCTTAGAAGACAGGAGGGTGAAGTTGATTTTGGTTTTAAATAACAATTACCACAAAATCTCCATTAGGTTAGTGTCCCACTGTAAAGAGTTGGAAAATGTTCGTTTACTAGAAGGACCAAGATCGGGTTCTTATCCTAGTTCTGTTACTAACTATAGTTGTATGATCTTGGGGGAAGTACCACCCTGGGCTTGAATGAGCAATTTCTAAATTCCCTGACAATTCTGTGAGTCTGTGATTTGTTTGAGTCTCCCCTGTGCCTAATTATATAAATACAGTCATGGCTGGGATTTCCCTTCACAGGTGAGTAAACATCCCAAAACTCTGGACTATGCCCCAACCTCTCCCTGGCCAGCTGTCTGGTGAACATCTGCTGTGAGCAATAGAGATTTTACAGGCCAAGGTTTGAAGCCAGACATAGGCTTAACTCCTGGTTATTTCAACTCAGAACTTTATTTGCTCTCAGATCTGGCTTCCTTATTTATAAATTGGACACACTAATATCTACCTTGGAAAATTATGTTTAATACAATAATGCAAGTAAAGCATTTAGTAGTGTTTGGCACATAATAAGTACTCAGTAAGTGGAATTTATGATCATTAACATCATATCTGTTAAAAAGGGCCTGAGTAAGTGTCATAACGAACTCATGCCATGCTCTTTCTGGGTCTGCTAAGGCATCATAGTGTGTGTGGTAAAAAGAATTCAGGTTACCATACAGGTAACTCTAACCTTTGGTTTTGTGGAGTGTTGGGGGAGTTGGGTGGGTCTGGGCAGCATTTTTTTTTTAAAGCTGTGTAGAAGAAGAAGAAGGTAGATTATTTAAAGAATTGAGAGGCAAGGGGACTTTGACAAAGAAAAACAAATATTACCAAGGGAAATTTGATTCAGTTTCTGTAGAGTGATGAACAACATGTATCTTTTACTTCTATCTTCATGAATCTTAAGATTATATATTTATAAAACTTAATATATGATGCACTGAAGAAAACGGTCTAGTTTTGGGATTTATCAAAGTGTGGAGACCTGATTCATGGTTGACATAAATATAAGGACATAAACTATGTAAGGAAATCTACTCAGGACACACTTTCTAAAGATTTTAGGTAGATCATAATTATAATAGGTAGTGACTCAACCCTTGGGATAGGGTACTTAGTTTATCACCTATTCTCTTCATGTTCAAACTGCTCTGATCTATGAATCTGTAAAGAAATGGGACAGGCTTGCTTTTATCGTGGAGCTTTTTTTTTATCTGTTCTCCATCTAGCAGGGGTATAAGCTACCTATGTAAAGAAACAGCTTCTGAGGAGATACCGCAGTCACCACGGAACAGTGCCCTCTACTGTCCCAGTGGGGACCATGCAGCCGTGGTCAAATCAGAGGGAGGTGCAGGGCTCCGGAGCCAAGGCAAGCTCCACTGCTGTCTGCCAGGATCCAGACACTGGGAGGCCTGCTGCTGGTACCTGTGGTCAATCTCAGCTGTAAATATTGAGCAGGAGAAGCCAGAGGGCCCAGCTATCAGTAGCTTACCTGCCCTACACTCGTTTCTAAGCAGGCTCTAACCCTACCCTGTGTATGAGTGCTCCCTTCCTAATCGTTTTCACTGCAAACACACAAGAGCTTCTGTTAGTTTTGCTTCTTAGCAGAAAGTATTTTTAAAACAGGCATTTTAACCATGGAAACTTGCCTTTAGAAGGCCTCTACATCTTTCAGTATTATAAAATTAAAAAATTTAAACCACTTTAAGGAAGCTGTGATGCAATAAAGTTATATAAAACCGCAGTTCAATGTCCAAGTTTACACCAGAGAGGGATCAACGTATTTTTCCTCCTTTCTTCTTTATGTCCCTCTCTCCCTCCCTTCTCCTTCTCCCCCTCCTCCTTCTTTTTAATAAAACCATCTACAATACCCCAGAGTCCTGTTCCACAGTAATGATGTTTGGAAACTGCTTGCTAACTTTATTTTTTAGCGAGCTCTCCTTTACCTTCTGAGCAGACATATGTGCTCTGAATTCTCACTCAGCTGCTGCATTCTGGTATGACCCCAAATAATAGTCAACATTTGCCTTTACCTTAAACAACAAAAAGGAGAAATCTATGTATTTTAAGTGGGCATTGGAGATTTGCATCCTTTACAGTAATTCTTGAGGTGTTTTCTCAGCATTATTCCACTTAGCTACATGAGAGAAAAATATGATTAATAATGAAATATGCATCAAAGGAAATTTTTTAAAAACAGTTTTCTTACATGACTCCAAAACTACAATTAGTATAAGTACTTTTTTCTTTCATGATTCCAGAATTTCAAGTTCTTGAGTTTAGGGGGTGTGCATTTCCTCCCTATCATGTGGCAGGCTGCTGGTAAATGGAAGCCTGCTGTACTTTGTCTCTCCTTCCTGTCAAGAATATCCCGTTTAATGCAGCTTTGGCCACCAGTGGAAAGGGACTGCCAGCTTCCCCTGGATCCCAGAATTCCACTGACATTCATTGCAGGAATAAACAGCGCATTCAATGTAGATCATATTGACCTGGGGGGGGGGGTGGTATTTCCATTTAGGGTGCTGGGTAAATCACACAGAGGTGTTTGTATTGTCAGACTGTGAATATTTGTGCATTGCTCTAACAACTGCCAGGAGAAAAGGCTTTGGTTTTCTCTGAAGCCTGGAGTTAAGAAAGAATTTACCCATTCTATAAATTTGTCAAATTAAGAATGTTGCTCAATTCTCTGGTACTTCTATTTGGTTACTTCTATTTGGAATATTCATCTAAGGTAAAAGATGCTTTTAATATTTTAGTTAAGAATGACTTCTCTGACACATGGTCAGTTTGTTTAGTAATTGGCATACCATTCTACCTCTACCTGTGGATCTCATCTCACTTCCTAGTGGACATAGGCATGGGGAATCACTCCAGTTTCTGTTTTTCTGTTGTAGGATTTGTCATGTATGCCTGTGATAGATCTATCTTTCCTTCTCAGCTTCCCAAGTATGCCCCCAAGAGGAGAATGCTCATTCAAAGGGAAAAGAGAAATGAAACCGAATAACATTGCTTTGAGGCTCTGGGTCCAGACTTTTAGTTCCACGATGCTCCAGATTTTTTGTTCCATGAGGCAATACTTTTCTTTTTGCTGTAAATTTTGTAAGTTAGCTTAAGCTAAGGTCACTTTCACCCAATGAGTTCTAATATAAGTAATGAGCAATCTTCTGCATTGCAGAGATCTCATTTCTTAGATATTTACAACTCACTAGAAAAATGGATAAATGCCATTTTGCTTAGCATCTTTGACATAATTCTAAAAATGATCTAGTTTGTTTACTGTCTGGTGCCATTTAGCTTATCCATACAGCCACAGAAATCTAGACAGAGCTCTTTACTGAGGAAGGTCAAGCTCGGCAACACAACATAGGGAGGGAATGTAATCAAGCAGGGAAACCTCAAGGACAAAATTGAAGAAAACTTTCTCTTTCCACAAGCTCCTCCATCTCCTAGACTGACAACGCTTGCTTCTTTCACTCAAGGATATTTCTTGGGCATCAGTGGGGTAATAACATGTCTTCAGTTTCAAGCGTGAGAGATGGAAAGAGGAAGCATCTTAGCTTCCACAAGATGCTCCTGTTCAGTATCTTCGGCAGTATGTTGATAAGAACATCTGGGTTTATAAAAGTTATATGGAAAAACAAGTAGCCCAGAATTCTGATGAAAAATAAGGTGGTGAAAAAGAGAAATCGAAAAACCCTGAAAAGAGAAAGCCAAGAAACTGTGAACTGGAGGCTAGAAAACCTTGTACAAAACAGTAAGTCATACCTGAACACATGTCTGGCTCCTTGATATTCAGATATCTCCTACTCACTGTTGTCTCCATTCCCAACAACCCCTTATAAAGGTAGCCCCTTCCCATACGTTGACCTGCTGTCTTTCCCATTACTGTGGTTTATTTTCTCTTAGCATTTTCACTATCTGAAATTACCTTGTTCCTATATTTATTTACTTTTGTTCTGTTTATTTTTGTTTATGTTTCTGAAAATTGTTTTACCAAGCAGTGACATCAATTTATACCCCACCAGAAGGATATACATTTCTGTGAAGCTACACCCTCTGCAACACTTGAGATGGTTAGATTTTTAAAATTTGACCAATCATCTATCTGAGTGTAAAGTAATATTTCATTATGGTCTTGATTTGCATTTTCCTCCTGAACAATGATGCTGAACATCTATCTGTTAATAGGTTATTGGTCTTATGTGTTTCCTCTTGCCCATTTATCTCCCAGGTTGTTTAGACTTTGTTATTAATTGGAGTAGTTTTTATATGTTGTTGATATCAAACCTTTTCCACTGTGTGTATTTTGAGTATCTTATCTCTATAACTTTCATTTGTTCTAAAGTATTAAAGAACAAAGTTATTTATTTTAATAATGTCTAGTTTATCCAGCCCTTTCTTTAAGTGAAATCAGTGCTTTTTGTGTCTTGTTTAAAAAAATCATTCCCTACTCTAAGGTCAACATCTTTAACTACAATCTCATAACAGACCCTGAGCTAGAATCATCCACCTAAGAGGTTCACAGATTCCTGACCCACAGAAACCGTGAAATAATAAAGTTTTGTTGTGTGAAGCCATTAAGTTTTGGAGTAATTTGTTACATGGCAGTAGATAACTAATATTGAGTTTTAAAGTTTTTTTTTTTTGACATTTAAGTTTGTAACATCTTGGCTTGCTTTTTGTATATACTATATAGGGGTAATCCAATTTTTTTCATTTGGATAACCATTTTTCCCCACCATATTTATCAAGTAACTCTTTCTCCTCTGGCATGCAATCACTGTCACATATCAACATTGTATTACTGTTTTTGAGCTTTTTGTTCTATTTAATTGGTCAATTTTCTATTCCTGTGATACTACTAAACTGTCATAATTACTGTCGCTTCATTGTAAGTCCTGATATCTGGAAGGGCATGTTCTTCACTCCTTGTACGTCTTTAAAATTGTCCAGGTTATTTTTGACCCTTTACTCTTCTATATACAATATTTTTTAGAAAAATTTTATTCAGTTTCATGAAAAATCTTTTAAAGAGCTTGGAATTGAATTGACTCCATTAATCATTTGTAGACAATTACATATTTATGATATTAAGGCTTCCTAGCCATGACTAAGGTATTTCTCTTCTTTCATTCATGTTACATATAATATTTCCTAATACATGTCTATACATTTCCCTATGGTGGTCTTGATTTCTTCTTTAACTGATGAATTATTTTGCCTTTGTGGTTTTAATATGATTTCATTTCCTTTGCTCCATTGCTTTCCTTTCTGTATATACTCTTATCCAGCTGTGCGGGGGCTGCCTCCTGCCCCAGGACAAATTCATTACCTACCTCCATTCACCAGTCAAAAACAACTCCTTCCCCACCAGCGTTTTTAAAGTTTTCCTGTAGAGTTAATCTTGGTGACGGGAGCCAGTATCCATTCTAGTACGGCATTTTGGTCAGAATTAGAATCAGAAGCCTTTTGCATACCTCTTCCCACCACTCTCACTAAAGCTAGAAATAACATTCACGAGAAGGTTCTGAGATGACATTTCCAGGGAAAATACTAAGAACAACCTAGTTTTCAAATCTCTTGAGCCATTGCCCAATATACCAGTGCACCGTAGGATGTTGGGGCAGAATAAGAGGACAGACATTTGTAGTTTAAAGTGATGAGCTAGACTAACAGGATGTTGTGAGGTTCTTTTAGAGTTCTTGGGAAAATTCTGCTAGTTGTTCTGCGACCCTTGTATTTAAGCATATTGAAATATGTAACACTTCACTTATCTGGTATGAATGGTTAGCCCCTTAAACAGAATATCCAGACAATTGGAGCTGACCTTTAAGCACCAATGATTTTGTTAATAATTTTCATGGAACTCTTTCTAAATCCTATTTCATACCACTTCAGATATATGTTTCTTAGTGCCTTCTTAAGTGGATCATATTGAACATATTTTGACCTTTTCTTGAAGATGCAGGGACTTCATGAATACCCATTTCACTTTGCTATCTCAGTGATTCCCTCAGGACTAATATACACTCAGTTGTTTGAATCTTGAATTCTTATTTAGTCTAACAAGCATTTTTGAGCAATTATTATGTGCTGAATAGAGTCAGGAGCTCTGTCTTTTTCATAATCATTTTTCTCTTTTATCTGCCATTAAGCAGTGGTATACTTGCATTTAGATGTTCCCCCCTTTTCTGTTTTTTTTCTTTTATGTCAGAGGGGTAATGTGCTGACATTGTAATAGGTTTGAGGGAGGAACATTGCACACAGTAGTGTGAAGACCCAGCCATCACACTTATGAACTACAGAAGTATCTCCCCATTTCTAATCTACTAATTCCACTGGGGAATGAGAGACTTTAAGCTAATTTAAATTGTTAAAGGGAAAAGGGAATAAGTATGAGATTTGCCATATCTCTTTTAGGTGTTACGATTCTTGTTTCTGATGGCTACTAGGCCATTGACTTATAATACTGGAAAGTTGAGATTAGCAATTGCCTTTGAACAAAGAAATCATAAAATTAGAACTGAGAAATGTAATTATTGATTACACATTTGTTGATTTGACTGTTGTGTGTGTGTATGTGTATGTGTGTGTGTATACAAGATTCTCTTTGTCTAGACTCTGCTGTTTGCCAGGATGGCTAAGTAGAACTGCCAGTTTTTCAGGCAATATACTCAAAGGTATTTACTTACCTTCTACAAAACCATGTCCCTTTCTTTTGGAGAGATTTATCCTGGGAGAAGAAGGAACATTGATAAATAAGCAATTTCTGGAAGCTATTATCACTGTCAAATAATATTCAGTAAGCCCTTAGTTAACTGTGATATTTAGATAATATCTTATAATTTTTTTCATATGCATAAACAGATGGAATTTTCAAAGGTAACTACTATATATACATATATGTATAAACTTTTGTATTGCCTTTTTAGACACTGATAGAAGTAAATGAAGGTATAGAAAAGTAAAGTATGTTGCCCAAGGTCATACAATTATTAATAGTAAGTGACATGGCCAGGCTCAGAACCTGAGTCTTCTGATTCTGGGGTCTCTGAAATGCTCCCTTAACTTCTATTTAGCCAGTAATCTTTAGAGAAGTTTACAGGATGTGAAAACCATAAAGACTTATTCTAAGGGATACATTTTAAAAGCTATAAAAATGTAAAGGTGAGGATATATCCTGGAAAGTATTCTTCTAGAATATTTTCTTAGTTACTTATTTTATTTTCCTTTTAATTTCCTTGTGAAATAAAAAAGGAAGAGGAATCATAATCATTTAAAATTGTATAATGAGGCTCACAGGTTAGAATTAGAAAAAAAACTTTCTGGGTTACAAATTTGGTTTTATAGCTTGAGTGAGGTTAAGTGGCATGCCAGCTGGTTGGTTGCTTGGGAAGCCTCTCTGTAAAGATTGCTCAAAGATCATAGGTCATTGAACCATCATGGGACTCTGATAATCTTGGTAAGACAACTCTGTGTGTTTGTTTTTCTGATAGGTGGTCAGAGGGAATACATTGATGAGCCACCGAGGATAGATGGTGGGTCATACAGGGAGCATGCCAAGCTTGGTTCTAGAGAGGCTAATTTCAGGAGTTTGGTTTGCTGAGTGGAATATTCATGCTTGAGGCTGGAACACCCTGTTCAGGACAATGGGAGCAATGGCAACTGTGAACATTGTCCAATGTATATCCAAACTTTTGGATGACTCCAAGGACAATGGTCAAGTACTGATATTAGCTTTAAAGGAAGAGATGACATCTCTTTCTTGAGATTATAAAGACTATATATCTCAACAAAATAAAATTTCTGGTGAATGTCAACCTTGGCTCTAAAGCAAATATAAAAAATCAGATTAAACTCCAAAAAGTGTTTTATCTTTTAGCCCTATGTTCTTGCTGCTATAGGACGCCATATAGGACAAGTGGCCTGGTGCTCTACATCCAATTTTTTTCCTTCAGTCATTTGCATACATTCTGGTGACATCATGATGTTTAATATGAATAGAAACTGACCCTGTATCATAAACACACAATGACTTCCTAAGTTTTAATTCACAAGCCAAATCTGATTAGATGACAATAGATGCCTGATGCTCTGTGTTGTGAAAGATTCGAGATCATCAGGAAAGAGTACTGTGATTGTGGGAGATGGAAGGAATGAGTGGTATGTACGTCATATATTGGCCTCGTCTCCATAGAGTGTATCCTTAGCCAATATTCCTTCTTGCTTCCCTTCTGAAATGTCTTGGGTTTTAAGCTAATTTCTTTGAGAACATGTCATTTGCATGCCTGCAAGAGAGAGAAGATAATTGTTCCTTAGCACACTCTTTGTTTAGGTTTGGAATGCTTTGGAATTATAGATGGTACTGTTCTCAGAAAATGCACATGGTTAGACTGGTATATGTTTGGTGGCTTGTAGTATTTAGGAAACTTCTTTGAAAGGCAGTGACAATGAGAGAAGATGGAGTGCAAGGCTTACCTTATTATTTTGGGTGTTATAATCTTTTCTTGCAGAGTTCATGCTCATGACTTTTGATCTGGGGAAAAGAACCAAAATAGGGATTGAATAAAGTGCACTCAAATATTCATACTATGTGATGGTTATTTAAAAAATGTTTTCATATTCTAAAGCTATGCCATCCACTAACTATTATAGCCAGTGACTACATGTTTATATTTATTTACACTTAAATTAATTAAAATACAAAAAGATCATTTCCTCAGTCACACCAGTCATATATCAAGTACTCAGTAGATAACAAGTTGCTACCTATTGGATAGCACAGGAAGTTCTACAACAGGGCAGCCCTGTCCTAGATTCTTAGCTTAGCAGTCAAGCCATCCTCAGGAAGAATTTGAGGAGACTTGAAGGTATCCTTTAGGGATGAGGATCTCCAAGTCTTGGTGCCCTTGCCTCCTGGCCATAGTGTGTACTTGGTCTATTTAGAGGTTGTATGCAGTTTGGGTCTCTTTCTCTTGATTCCAAGATTCCAAAATATTTAATAAATAGAAATACTTCATGACTGAATTAATTTTAAACTTCCAAAGGGGGTCAAGAAATGGAAGTGAGGTTTTTGGTTTCTTACCATTTAGACTCTTATCATTTCTAATTTTTAATATTTGTAGTTTAATATAGTATACAGTTTGAGATTCATACTGTGATAGCTTTAATGTGTGTCTAGAGATTAGTTTTATTCCTTTCCCACATTGTTCAGTTTTCATATGTTTTAGGGAAGTAAGGATGGTATTAAGTTTTAAGGCCTTTTCTGAGACATATGAAAGTGTCCACTCATCAAGGTGCATGACTAATAACCCCTTCTAAAGCACAAGTTCCTGACCTTAATATAAATTTGAATAACAGATAATGTGATAAAGTTATGAAGGGAGATGTGTTTCTCAAATCTTTATGAAGGATGGGAGAAGGACCTACATTTTAGTATGATTTAGTGAGGGTAAACCAGTCCACTAACAGAGGAGAACAATATGTGGTATTGGGGCTCATTCAGTTCCAAATAGCAATTAGTCAGAGAGATGTTTGCTCTGACCCAGGCTGAGATGGAGTTACCACTAAAACCAAGATGTTCCATTGTTTGCCAAAGCTCACACTTCTCTCTCTAGGAACCGAGTCTCTAATTCTTCTTCTATTTTCCTCAAAGTTTCCTGGTACTTCTTCAAAGAAAAATGAAAGAAACCACGGTCACTAATTAGAACCTTTATGCCTTTTCCCATCATAGTAAGCATGTGTTATTACATTGTAACATGAATGTTAGGTATTCCCACTGCCACTTTATTTCCTTTCCTAGCCTTCAGCCCATCATGACTGATTTCTCACTACACTTCACCATTGGGCAAGTCCCTGGGGTATATAGGAAAAGTGCTCATTATTAATTTAACAGCATGGCGGTTGAGAGACCAGGGCAATAATAGAATGGTATTGGTGGTGGAGTTTTGAGGACCCTCAAGTCCCTTTTATTGCCACCTTGCAAAATTGATATTGTTTCAGACAGTATGCTTTGAAAAGCCTGGTTCCATTTCGTCCTGCACCTTAACAAACCCTGTGCTGTTCCTCTCCTTAGAAGTTGTACCTTTATGCAGAGAGCCTGATCTTCACAGAGCTGGGCCACAAATGCAAAGTCTTCCATAACCTGAGAAGTCAAAATTCAGTCTTAAATTTCTCTCAATAGATTGCTATGAGAAGAAGAATGTTCTTGTCTCCTCCTTTGTCGGAGACCTAAATGTGGTTTTCTAATTGTCCTAAATATGTTTTGCAGTGCATACGAATTCATGTCCTCTTATGAGGATAAATGAGCAATTTTTTACTGTCCTAAGGGGAGTTGGGGAACAGCTGGGAGTAGAACAGATGTTGATTTCTTGAAGGTATGGATTATGGAACGTACCCTGTAAAGTGTTGAAGGGAAGGTAACCTACGGGGCTGTATTCATGTCCCTTTTCTTCATTCCCTCTTTGGTCCTATAATAGTTGGGATCCGGGACCTTGTTATAACTCAGTCATTTCAGGAGTATGGGGGCTGTCTGGAAAGTATCCATCCACATAATATAAAAAATAGAGGCATTTATGGCTGGATGTTTTTCTGGACAGCCCGCATATTTAGATTGACCGAGGATCAGGTTTCCCTTCCTCTGGGAGAAGTACCACTGAAGTTACTGTCCTTACCTTGGTCAGCTCCTTTTCTTGGTCAGCGCAGGAAGCTTCCAGCCATTGTAACTTAACCTATAGAAAGGGAAAGAGACCGGTAACTCAGTAAGGGGAAAAATCACGCAGAATTCCATTCTGAAATGCTTTCTCCAAAGTTACCTCTAAAGTGGTTGGAGTACCTTAGGCACGATTTCTTATGTCTCTTTGATGGAGGAGTCAAACCATCCAGCATCTTTTGCAGCCGCCCGCTCAACCTGCTTTTCTACACTTTTGACCCCTTAGCATCTATCAGTGCTTCCTTCACCCCTAAACTTCAATTCTTAGCTTCCTTCTTTCTTAGCTATTTCTCTTAGAACAAAACCATCAATCTTAAAAAACTTCACTCTTCCTTTTCTTTTTATATATTCATTGCTCGCTCCCGTCTCCCTCCCTGTATCCTTTCTTCCCTCATTTCCTTCCTTGAATATTTGATGAAAGCCCATTCTGTATTGACTACTATGCTGGAATGACAGGGAAGGGTCAGTCAGAGTCCCGAGGATACAGTGTTAACCAGATTCATAGGCTCTCTGCCGTACAAAGCTGACATTCTAGTTGGGGGGACATAACAGAGAAGTCAACATGGTAATACATGCTATGAAGAAAATGAGAACAGAGTAATGTGATGTGAGTGAGTGATGGTGTAAGAGCTATTATTCACTAAGACCTCTCAGATAAGATGATATTTGAGCTGACGCCTAAATGATAAATATTAGACAAGGGGAGATCTGGAAGAAATACGTTCCATGCAGAAGTTACAGCAAGGACCAAGACTGTGCAGTAGCATGTATTTGGCATGTGGAGAAGTTGTGTGGCTGGAGCTTCAGAGAGACTGGTGAGATAAGAGATAAGGTGGGGAATGGTAGGCATGGATGAGATTATGTGGGGGCCTTACCACTTCTAGAAGGAGTTTGATTCTTTATTCTAATTGCAGTGAGAAACCAAGAGAAAGCTTGAAGAAGTAGACACAATCTGATTTGTTTTTTTAAAGAAGACTTTTCTATGTGTGGAAAGTTGATTGTTTAGGAGCAAGAGTAAAAGCAGATTAACTAGTTAGGAGAGAACTTCAGCATCCAGGTGAGAGGTTATGATGGCTTGCAAAAGGGTAATATTAGCACTAGTATTATAGTAGGGAGGAATGGAGGCACTTGGGACATATTCTGTAGGTAGATCAGACATGACTATCTTTCCTTCAATTTTTGGCTCTATTGTTCTCACTTTTGTCTAGGTACCATTATTTCACAACTGGATTCTTCTAATAGTTCCTTTCTCCTCCAGTCAATTACACCCAGGGCCAGACAACCAAATGTGCAAAGGGTTATATATTATCAAGACAATGTTTGTGTCACAGCCAGACTTAAAATGTCACCACTGGATTCTGGTGAGATTACTGTCAAGGAGACTTGTTCTGGGCAGAAAAAGAAAGAAAATCTTTTCTTGTAGTTATATGGCAAAGATAGTTAAGGGGCTTCATAATTTTTTATAGTCTTAGCTTCAGTTTCTTCCTGATATACATGCATGCTCCAGATTTCCTTCTTTCAGATAAGTTGGATGATCATTGCCTGTGTATTGTTGTGACCATCAACACTAATTTGGTCAACAGAAGACAGGGAAGTAATTCTCTGTTCTTTCATATTCTATTTCTATTTTCAGTGTGTCCATATCTTCAGAGGCTTCATGCACACAGTCTGGGCTTAAGTGTGGGTTTAAGACACAAAAGAGAAATTAAGGCAAAGGCAAAGACATAATTCTACAGAAAGTATCAACAATTTTGTCTGCTCTCTGAATTAAATAAATGAGTCTAAAATTTTTCTACATCTTTGATCAGATGGGTTGCAGTTGTGTCCAAGTTCTTAGCTCTGGAATTCAATTAGAGAAGTGTTAAACACTATATGATGTGCTTAGAGGTTAGAGGCCACTAAATCCTCTAGTGACCAATTGAGTGAGTTCTCTTTTCTGGATTGGAGTCAATGCCTGTGTGTATAAACTGTCGTGCACACAGCAGATCTATCAATCCTCACTCTGCCTCTGTGAATTCATATATAAACCTTAGCCAGACTTTGAAAGAATCACTTAGAAACTGTGACTTTACAAGGGTTTAGCCCTCCAAAAAAAGGCAAAAGACTTTTTTACATATACAGTTTCATTCAATTTTCAAACTGTGGCTTGGCAAAACTGATTAAATTGTCCAACATCATACACCATGTTAGTGCTGGGGCCAGGACTTAAATTAGGGACTTCAACTGCCTCCGGTGTTATATATGCATTTGTGCATTCATGCTCTGCTTTCCCTAATGGAAGAGAGAGTGAAATATATGGCATAAGAGTACAATCCCTTCCTAAGTGCTGAGGAGAATGCAGCATTTGGTGGCCCAGCCTGATGTGGGCTAAAAATTATAAAGAATTTATCCCGCTTTTGACAACTTCCAGTTTAAGGCTTGTTTCCTGGTCACATACTCCAAACCTATTCAAAATTGTTTTCTCTTTACCTTTGATTCTTCTGGAGTTCGGTTTAGATTGCCTTGTTCACACTTGGTTGCCTTAAATGATTTCCTTGTAAGCTACGGTTTCAAAAAAAATGTATTTGAAATATAAATCCAATTTAAAAATGCAGAACACAAAGACATTCTCTATTGTGTGGGGGCCAGTAACTTGGCCTGGATAAAGCTGCCAGGAAATGGTCTCTTGGTGGGTACCTGGTGCCCTTAGAAACATTTTTGTTCTACCTCCATCTTCTCACTAGTCTTGGCCACCAAAGCGAGCATTTACTCAAGACAAGGGTACTTCCCTAAACCCCTAATCCATGTGGAGTCACTCAGGGCTGCTGGCATGAGTTAGAAAGTAGGGTAAGCACAGGAAGCCCACTGTATTCCAAGTAGAAGCTGAGGTAGAGGGAATGCCTATATGAGAAAAAGGGAATTCTTTGGGTGTGTTTTTAAAAAGTCTCTGTTCAAAGCAAAATTAACCTCTCACCATAAATATTCCAGTGAATCACCTTCACAGGATGTCTGTTGGAATCCCTTTTCTTATGATAGAATTAAGAACCCACAGGATCACTGGATGCCTTGAATATTCGTCACACCTACTGCTTTCACCTGATACTTCTAGGGAGAATCTGTGGCATTTAGATCAGAGGCTCAGCCTCCAGAGAATGAAGCAAGAGTATTGCCCACACTAGCACAGACCTCTCTGACATATGGTTCTTCTGTAATCATTTTCCCTCCCTTGCCTCTTTGATGACCTTGGATGCTATGGTGACACTGAGGAACACTGGGGACCCACCCTACCTTTTTCTGAAGTTCTGCTATACTGTGGACCAGAGCCTCATTCTTCTTTTCCTGATGAGAGAAAGAAGCAGAGTGTTAAGTGTACATCTACACACCACCATCCGTCTTTACTCAGTTGATTGTTCTCCATTTCAGTCCAGTAAGGTTTTCCTGCAATAATTCTACTGTATTGCATACTGTCAGGTAAAGAACCTGTGGTTTGATCTCAATCTATACATACCAGCTTACCAGGGGTAGAGATGCCCACATTCAGGGCTTCCCAATATGAAATATTACCAAAGAAACCCTGCCCTCCACACATCCCCTTTCCATGCATGGACCCATTCTGCCATGATGTCTGAGTTGACACTTCTTTGCATGTAATAAGGGGAGACTAGCTTAACTGACAGTTGATGAGGGACAGGATGAGGAATAAAACCTATCAAATGGCTCTTCCCAGCTTCTTGCTTACAAGGCTGGCTGTTTCTTCTTCCAGTTCCTGCAAGTCCTTTTCCCTTTGCAGCATGTTCCGGCTCTCCTTCTCCCACTCCTCCTCTTCTGCCGAGTCTCTGGTCTGAGTGAGCTCACTTTCCAGCCTGGGTGACACGAGCACACATTGTGAGGAACTGGCCCTTCCAGAACCGATAAAACACATGCCAGTTTTAAGGGTACTTCAGTAACAATAAATGTAAATCACAAGTTAGAAACCTTTCTTTCCTGGATCCTTAGAATCAGGATTGCTTTAAAGGTAGGAGAAATAAGATTCCTCTGTTTCCCAAGCCAAACACTCAATGTTCTTTCAACTCAGGTAAATATCACCCATTCTGTTGGAAACCTGAAATTTACTGTATTTCAGGGTTTAAGCCACAGAGAAACGCCAAAAATATTTAGAAGAAGAAGAAGAAGAAGAAGAAGAAGAAGAAGAAGAAGAAGAAGAAGAAGAAGAAGAAGAAAGTTTTTGCTGTACAAGATACAAATCTAGAAATTTTTAAGCAGAAAAGTTCAGTTTTTATCTCTTTTCTCTATCTGTTTTAAAAAATTTTAGGGGAGGATTGGGATTTCATGAAACCCCAAGCACTCACCTCTGTATATCATTTTCTTTCTTGTGGATTTTGAGAAGAAGTTCCTGATTTGCCTCATCGATTCTCTGCATATCTTTTTCAAGGTCCACGTTCAAGCTGTTAATGTTCTTCTTTGACTGGGCCAATCTTAAGATTTCCACTTTCTCTGACCTGTAAACTCCATCCCCACAAATGAACAAGGGCAAGTTATCTTAAGATCAATAAATTTTGGGTCAAAGTGGGTATCTAGAAGACATGTAATTCATTAACCTGACTAATTTTGGGAGCACACCTTTCCTTTTTTCATTCTTAAGAAGTTATATTTCTTAATCATGCTCTACAATTTGTTTTAATAATTCTTTGTCAACAAGGGAGATCTTCTCTCAACCAAAGCTCTCAGTTTAATAGTATACCTCTACTCTGGTTCCATGAGCAGCTTTGTTTCCTTAAAGCCTCTTGCATTGACAAGAACGGTTTCTGACACAAATGGATCACAAATCTCTCATGCAATGCACTTCTATTGAGTACTTATCCAGGCAGCTGGCATTGCTTATGGTTGGACTCAGCTTTATGCAGAACCCCAAGAGATTTCCACCAGCAGATAGGGTTTCAGTCTTCCCCTTGTTCTTTCCATCTTAAAACTCCTCCACTGCCTACTGCAAAGCTTGAGAATCTACCATGGGAACCACTCCATTGAGCACACACAGATACAGAGCCTGGCACAAATAATGCCACTTTTTTATGAGTTGGTAATCTATACCAAATCTTTTATTACAAAGTTATAAGCATGTATGGTTATGATTTTATGACAAAATAGTCCAAGTGTTAGTTCTGCTGGACCCTGTATGATCCAGGCATTCACTTTCAAGAATGCAAACATCTTTTTTGAAGTAAATTTGAAAATGATGGTAACACTAGAGTAGTTTAGAAAGTGTCTTTGGCACATGGGAAGCTCTCATTAAACATCTCTTTCTCTTGTTTGCCAATTAATTAATTGGTTGGTCTTTGAAATAATCAACCAGGAACAAGGTAGTGAGGGAGAGGGGACTTCTGTTTTGAGTAGGAATGAAGGATGATTATGAAAAAGAAAGTCCTATCTTAGAAGGGTTGGCTTGTGAGGGGATTGATAGAAGCTCTCAGTTCAGGGGGGCATGGAGTGCTTGGGCTGGAGTGCAGTGGGGGGAAGGTTAGATGGGAGCAGAAGGAGAGAATGAGACTAGAAGATGAAGGAAAGCATTAAGCAGAGCTGTTTCATACTGGGGTCCTTGCATATGGCTTGGCATAATCATGATTACTTACTCATAATCTAGCTGCTGTTCCTTGTGTTCTTCCATTGCAGATTCCCTAAAAACACCAGCAGAGACGTATCAACTGCATTGGGGAATTGAGTCCATTTATGAAAAATGGTAACTAGCTAAGAGTTCCAAAAGATAGGAACAAAATTAATTGTTTTCCTCCCTCCAACCCTCACATTTTTGCCATGAAAAAAACCCAGTCTTTTGATTCTTCTGCCAGTGATCTTGTTATGCCTTAGTAAGGATACTGTTAAGGATATAGGCATAGTGCTGGAAAATTCAATATATGTCCTATCAGCAGATATATTCAGAGATGGTTCACCTACCCAAAACCCTTTGGAAATTTCTGCACAGCAGTAAGAATCAATATAGATTATTAATTGTTCTTAAGTTCCCCTTTGCTCTAGGCCCAGCTGCTTTTTTTTTTTTTAAGGTCATGGCCATGTGTGTAGGTAATAATGGCCTGGAAAAGTAATCTGGTTTTTAGCCTGGCCTCTGCAAGCATCTCCAGATACTAAGATCTTTAGTATTAAATAAGGCTCACAAAAGTCAAGCAAAAGTAAACAATTTGGCTTGTTCTGCCTCTTAATTTCTATTTTTTTTTCTATGTCTTCTGCAAACTCTACCTCCCTTCTGATGTGTATGGTCTTCTTGATTCTGCCCTACTCAGTTAGCTTCTGAAGAGTCTAACCTTTCTCCACTGGAACCATCCAATAGAATCTCAGAACCTTCCAAAGAGTCATGACTCTACTATTGACATAGGATGGGTGGGGCAGCATGTCACAGTGGGGAGGGTGGCAATGGTTTCTCATCGTTCTTGCTGAATTCAGAGTTTAGATGGGTACAAGTGTTTCATGGTTGAGGTTTTTTCTTGGCAGCATTAGGTTTAAGGAATCTGATTTCTGGGCAATATGAAAGGGTATTCCCTTTCTTCAATTTCTCTGGCAGATTGAACTCCCTCCCTGCCCAAGTATGACTAATATGGGAATTTTGAGTCCTAAGGCCAGTAGTCTAATCCCATTATGTAGCCAACTAACTACTCATTCATTGAAACACTGAAAGAGCACCTATACATGTCGAATACTGTTCTGAGTACTAGGGAGACAGAGTGAACAAAACAGCCAAAAAACATAGTCTTCATGAACTATTCATTCTAGAGCAGGGGGTTCAACCTTTTGGCTTCCTTGGGCCACATTGGAAAAAGAATAGTCTTGGACTGCACATAAAATACACTAACATTAATGATAGCTGATGAGCTAAAAAAAAAAAAAAGAGAGATTCATGCATAATTTTTGTAATGTTTTAAGAAAGTTTATGAATTTGTGTTGGGCTGCATTCAAAGCCTTCCCGCGGGACAAGGGTTGGACAAGCTTGCTTTAGAGTGTGTAAGGTGGGGAAGGGGAACGGAGAACACAAACAGCAAAGAAAATGAGTAAATTTATTTTATTTGGTATGATAAAAGAAACTAATGCCAGGAAGAAACAAATGGGTGAAGAGGGTAAGAGGAAACAATTACATGTTGGGAAAAGAAGGCATTGCAGTTTTAAATAGGGTGGTTCAGAGAGAACAGCTGAGCATTTCAGATGCAGAAGTGTGGTGTAGATGTGTAATGAGGCCTAGTAAATGGGACACCTGAGGTTGTGCTGAGGTGGACACACAATCATGGGCAATGACATGGTCCATGGTCAGTAGCAGCATGGGTCCCCTTGCAAGTACCTGAAAGGCCAGCAGATCTGGGAATACCAAGAGGAAGCATGAAGACCTTAAGGATGCATAGCGTTTCCCCTGAACTTTCCACTTCCTGGGAAAGAAGAGAGCTCTGGAGAGGGAATTTCCCTAAAAGCCTGAGAAATTACCCAAAAGAGATTTTATCTGGGAAAAGTTCATGCTATCTCAAATTGGTCCCAGTGAGTCTTTACTGCCAACTTTAAGCATAGGAGCTAGAGGAAGTAGATAAAATCAATGCAGTATATGATGAACATGTTTCTGCATACCTGTGTATGTATAATACATTTTGGCCAGATTCTGCATCATTTGTAACCTTTTGTGTGGGTGCATCATGTTAACCTGGGAAGTTTCAACTCTTAACTTAATAAGGACCACATTGAGTTGATTTGTCAGTTAGAGTGACTTCTTACACACTGTAGTTTCTAACAAACTATTTGTAAAATTAATGGCCTCTGATGACCCCCATTACCATCTCCCTTCTTCCTGAGAAAAAGCATTTCATTGCTTTATGAAGCTGTACACAGAAGAGTAATTAAGTAACAATTCAGGCCAATGGCCTCTCCCAGGAATTAATGGTAGGGAGAGTTCATTAACCCCAGCAGGTTACAACTTCTCCAGGAAATGCCCTGGATCAAGGTTATTGTAGCTGTGAATGGATTGGATAGGAACTTTAACTGGGAAAAAATAATGCTCTCTCTCCTTCCTGGGGAGCTTTTCTCCTTGAGGAGCTACCAAAGGCAAGCCCATAGGAGCAGCAGAACCCCAAGGTGGGGACCTTGTGTGATATGAGGACAACAGATTGCTGTTAGTGAGAATTGCTAAATCAAGGTAAGAATAGGCCTTGGGGACAAATTAAGGTCCTTGATATAAGCCTTCCTGCTATTTGGGAAGTGGCTTGATTAACACCCAATGTGGCCATAGAGCAGGTCTTTTCACCTTGTTAACTTTTCCATGCCATGCCCTACCCTGCACAGAGGAGTCGCTGAGAGATGTCAGATTTTGCTGAATTGCTGCTAGGAATACAGAGGCCTTTGTGTGGAAATCTGTTATGAAAACACTCTTTTTTCAGTCTGGGCATTCGGGCTGTTTGCTAGGCCTTTGCCCTTCTGCTGTGAGAGGACTGGCCAGGTACGTGAGCCTTAAATGGAGATAACTGGCCCAGGGACCTTCCTGCTGCCTCCCAGGGATGGAGAGCTGTTGCTTCAGCTCACCTCTCTTGCCTGCATGTCACTTTGGCAAATTTTTCTGGAATATTTTATAAATGAGCGTGGTTTTGGGGCTCATCTCTGGGCAAAGCTGTAGAACAGGCCTGGGCAGACATTTTCAGGGCAAGAGCTACTTCTCCAAGTATTATGGTCCACTAGCTATATTTATTTTATTATTTAGGCAGTTACCCCCAAATTGCTTGCCAGTCCAATGGTGGACCACGATCGACCAGCACTGCTCCAGAACTTCATTTCATCTTTGATTACTGTTTTTTGAATACAGAATCAATTACACTGTTTTCCTTATGCCCTTACTTGTTTTTAGTGATTATTTCTATATTACTATAAAATGTTTAGGCTCATAAACTCTCTATGAATTTCCTTTCAGAATACCTCTCAGAATTGCTTTCTCAAAAGCCAAAACTTCAACTAAATTGAAATGTGAAGGAGTGAGAGAATGTACCATAATTAATGTTATCATCATTTAATATCCAATAAGTTATGGTAGTTTGGACTGGCAAAAAATTTATGTACTTTTTTAAAAATTAAATAGTTTTAAATTTATTGCACTATTGCTGTTAGAACAGAAATAAATAACTAAAAAAGAAAGTTCATCAAGAACCTCACCTTAGCAAAATCCCTGCACTTTTTCAATTTTCTTTTTTTTTTTTTTTTTTTTACTTATTAACACACCATCTTTTTATAGTTATCATAGAATAGATATATATACTGCTGCATTTTGCCTTTTCACTTAATTTTTTATAAACATTTTCCAGGTCGCTATATACTCTCTATAATTATTAATTTAATCACTGCACAAAATTCTGCCCAGTTGATGATATTCATAATTTGCTTCACCATATCCTTCTTACCATACTATTTATCTGTTTAAATATCTGTTTCCTCTTGACAGCCAGGAAGAGTGCCTGGATGAATTTTCTAGGGCTGGAGTAGCAAGGTACTGCAGACAGGGTGGCTTAAGCAACAGAATATCTTTTCTCACAGTTCCCGAAGCTGTGAATCCTGATCAAGGTTTTGGCAGGTTGCTTCTCCTGAGCCCTCTTTCCCTGGCTTGCAGATGGCTGTATTCTCTCTGTGCCCCTACAGGGTCATCCCTCTGTGCGTGTCTATGTCCTAATCTCTTCTTCTTACAAGGATACCCATCATTTAGTATTAGGGTCCAACCTATTGACCTCATTTAAAATTAATTACCTCTTTAAAGACACTACTTCCAAATAAAGTCACATTTTGGAGGACACAACTCAATTTCAGCATGAAATACTGAACAAATGTTTAACTGTGACCAAGTTTATGAATATTTAGGTTGTTCTCTCAAACAAAAGCACTTCAAAGAACATACCTGCATGGTCATATAGTTTTTAGGTATAACCAAAATATGCATGTAGAGGTTTTCTATTTTAATTTCTACTAGCGTGTCAGTCAACTGCTTTTTATTTTATGGAAGAGAGAGATGAGGACACCAGAGATTAACTATCTTGCTGGGTTAAAAAGGAAGAATAAATAAATCTCATATACCTGAGACCACATGCCTCAACATTTTATGATTTATTCTTTTGTGAGCCTGGGAAAGTGCATTAGAAAGAGGGAATTTCCTCAATTGTAACATGAAACTGGTAATACAGAGCAGTTAGTATACCTCACATATTAGTGATGTAATTTTAGTTTTAATGAGATCATTTTTTCTGAAGTAACTGATGCTTGATTTCTGCTTTAATTACCTTTTGCTTTATTTTAAATTTGCATTTTTAGCTTTAATTTAATTTTTTTTTATAATTAGGAAGTGATCATTAAATGAAGAATTCCTAAAAAGGGTAACTATAGTTTCTGTAAGCAAATGTTTGTAAAATATTTATACTGAAATTTGGTGTGGTTTTATACTTCTTTCTCAATTCTTCTGTGTCCTTTTGGGGTATATAGGGAAAAAAGTCCTTTAAATTTTCTTATGAATCTTATTGGTAATTATAGAGACGTCTTCAATACATTGATTGAGATTTTGGGATGTCTTTTGTTTAACAGAAGTAATATTTTGCTAGAATATTTGTATTATCAATAACATGATTGGTTTAGCTTTGGCTACATACAGTCATGAACTACTTAAAATCAAGGTATTAGCAGACCTGCATTTCTTCTTGTGGCTCTAGGAAAGAATCTGTTTCCCGTCTTGTCCTGGGAGTCAAGTTCAAAGAGACTCCCAGGGATGAGCACGCTGAGGCCAAGGGCAGTGGTGAGCAGGTGAGTTCTGAGGCACCTCACCTGGTTGTGGGTTGAGACCTGATGTGCTAGGATGAAGAGGCCAGTTAGTACATTTACAGTTATTTGCAAGAGAGGTTCCAAGAGCCTGACTTGGGGGCACTGGTGATGAGATGGAGAAATACAACTTGTGAAATGTTACAAAGAAATGAGCCACAGAACTTGCAAGGGCACTTGAATGAGCTGTTTTCAGACTTTGTGCTCCATGGTATGGCAGAGTGTCCAAGGCTTTAACAGTATTACAGTAGAGAGGAGACGAGCAGGGGACGACGGGTAGGTAGAAGTTTAACAATAAAAGAGAAAATGAGTATAAAACCGAAAAAAAAAATCTGTTTCCTTGCCTCTTTCAGCATCTAGAAGCCATCTGCATTCTCAGACTTAGGGCCCTGTCCTTCATTTCCCACGTTAGCAGTGTAGTATCTTTCACTCTCTGATTCTCTGACTTTACTTCCATCGTCACATGGTCTTCTCTGGCTCTAACCCTCTTCCCTCCCCCTTATAAGGACCCTTATGATGACTTCTGGCCCACCTCAGTAACTCAGGATAATCTTCCCATTTCCCGATCCTTAATCACATTTGCAAAGACCCTTTGCCATGTGAAGAACATAGTCACTGGGCATTAGGACTTGAACATGTTTGGGGCCCACTTCACTTACCTGAGGAAAGGGAGAAGCAGCTTTCCCATCCTGTCTGTGGGAGCTCACACCTTACCAGGCTGGGGAGGGGCAGCACTCCTACCCTCCCCACTGTGGGTGTACACTTCCCAGCACAACCCTCTGAACAAATCCTCCCTCCAATCTTGGCTTGACTTTACTTCTAAAAGTAGATGAGGGGTTTAAGAATCATCTAATATGCTTTCCAAATAAACTATCTCAAATGGTCCATGAGCAACCATCCTCCTCTCTGCTGCTGAGTCAGAATCTTAATGGCTGCCCCTTCTAGAAGTTGTATTTCACCCATGTTTCAGCAGCCTCTCCTCATATGGAATGCCCTGCTGTGAGTAGAATGCTTATTGTAATAATATTGATGCATAAATTGGGTTATTTATTATAAAAGTGAAAAATGAGATTTTAGAATTAGGATCTATTTTGAAAATTCTATGTATGTGGTATAATCTGGTGACCAACCCATTTTAGAGAGCTATTTTGACAAAAAAACAGTGTTCTCAAAGGCTGAGTTATGCTACTATTCAGGAGAGAGTGATTCCCTTTAAAGCTGATATTTTTCTTCCAATATTTATTGATTTTTGTTTGGGTTCTTGTAATATTTAATAGTCCTCTTTTCTGAGAAAATGTAAATAAACAAAGATAACATTGAATGTTTTTAAAGCCAATTTTTGTTTTGAATAAAATATCTCTGAGAGGTCAAACTGAAGATAATTTCAGAATTCTAAACAGGTTTTATCACCTTTATTGGCAAGAGATCCATATTTTCAGAATCCATAAAGCTTTTAAGGTATAGCTGATATTGAAACAATAATGACCCTGGGACAGGATATTTCCTGGAGATTAATGATCAGCTGGGAGGGGTTGATGGCCTGAGGTGTAGTTGAGGGCCATTAACCTCAGACAGTCATTAAAGCCCAGGAAATGTCCTATGTCTAGGTCGTTATTGTTATTATAAATTGAAATGGAAAAAAGAAACAGGCACACAGATGATCTGAAGGATGACTAGATTTCCAATGGTTTCAATAGGGTGCGTCCTGGGAAAATTTATTTCCCATCCATTAGCTAACCAGTCTCCCTGAATCCTCATCACCCTTCAACTGATGGGTCTTTGTGCTGGAAATCCCTGAATTCCTCAGACACTAGAGTAGAGAGTACAGGTCCCTCTTTGTAGCTACCTTTGCTCAGAGTGACTGGATTAAACAAGTAATAATGGTGAATTACTTTGCCACTGCTCTTAATTGTATCCTACATTGACATCTACTTGCTTCCCCTGGGATCAGCTGTTTTCTTCTCTACTTAGTAGCAGTAAATTTAGCACAGCTAAATTTCAAGCCCTTGGATATTTTGTCTGCTTGTTTCCCAGGTTTTTGGGGGTGAAAGTGCATGTTATTTGCTTTGTAGCTGCACTGTCTCTAGGCGTGTTAGATATGGTACCCTAGTCTAATTCCTTGTTTCATTTTCAAAAAGTACTATAGAGCTATTTTGAATTCCCAATTAGCAAGTATTGCTTAGTTTTGAATGTACTAGGTTTCAATTTTCTGTAAGTCTTGTAGCAAAACATTCACCTCTCTCTCTCTCTCTCTCTCTCTCTCTCTCTCTCGCTTTCTCATGCAATGGGAAAACATTCAAAATGAAGAAGTTATCACTTAGGATTTTCAGTATCACTTTAGGGCTTCTTACAAGTAGTTAGGTATGAAATATTCACCTGAAATATTCTGAAACACAACTTGCCAAGTTAATTTTATTTGTGGGCTATAAAAAATTTCATGCCAGACCCCTCCACCCCAATCAGAACAGTATGATCTGAGCATCATGTAGCTATGTCTCTACTGTTTCATTTATTCAGTGGTCACAGAAAGTTTAAGCCATGAATTAGATCAGCCTAAATTTATCACCAGTGAGTGTAAAACTTTCCTTCTCCTTCACAGAATAGTATCTCTTTAAAAGGCTACTCTCAATGGATAAAGAAGTTGTAGTGCATTTACACAATGGAATATTACTTGACCACAAGAAAAGATGAAATAGGGCCATTTGTGATAACATGGATGGATCTTGAGACCATCATGCAAAGCAAAATAAGCCAGATAGAAAGAACCAAATATTTTTGGGTTCTTAGTGTATTCAAGGCAAAGTACCTCACCCTCAGGATAAGAGAATAGCGAAATTCGCAATCAGTAAGTGCTGTGTGTACTTACGCTAGGTGCTTTACACATGGGATCTCTTTACTTATCTAAGAGATGGATATCATTATCTCCATGTTATAAGTAAGGAAGCAAAAGCTCAGAATTGTTGCCATGTGATTTCACTCATATGTGGAACGCAAAGCTGAAAGCAACAAAGAAATAAAAACTCACGGACATGATCAATAGTTTAGTGGTCAGTGGTTATCTGAGGGCATGGGGGGAGGGAGTGGGAAAGAAGGAATAGGGTCTCACATATATGATGATGGAAAGAAAACTGACTCTGGGTGATGAACACATAACAGAACACACAGACGATGCACTGTAGAACTGTACACCTGGAACCTATATAATCTTTACTAACCAATGTCACCCCAATAAATTTAACAATAATTTTAAAAAAAGGCTACTTACTACCCTCTAAGTTCTCCTCTTATATTTCCCAGGAAGAAGTGGCAATGGTTGGTAGTAAGGCTTGTTAAAAACTAATGCCTATTAGTAAGCCCTATAGAGATAATTCTATACAGTAGAATATGGGAGTCTTAGCATATTTTAATATTCAGCTTTGAACTTAAATACAGTTCTGGGGAAACTGGAAAATCTCCACTTAATATCTTGCTTTAATGTTTTAAAAGAGAAGGGGGAGAATATTAAGTAAAACCACTACTGCTGTTCCTGTGCTAAAAGAATGAAATTAGAGTCAGATAACCAATGATGAATGGGCAGAAACCAATATGAAATATTTAGAGAAATTTGCTGGCCCAGAGAGGGAGAGGCTTGCTAGAAATCCTGAAGGGAGTCCAAAGGGGTGAACCTACTTTCAAGGGTACCTGGTGCAATATTAACAGTTAACAGAGAAAACAGAAGTTATTATTATGCTTCTTTTGGCTCTGGGAACTGGATCTCCCTCCTGAAAAGAGTAGAACTGAAAATACGAAGACAGAATCAAAACACAAGAAAGTGAGGGGAAACAGAGAGTACCAGTGTACTTCGAGTAAATTCAGATCTTCAGGCCCTGATCCATTATATCCCAGGATGCAAAGAACCAACAAATACGATATCTGATTACCTTTTAATCATCACTGAATGCTTGTTTTTTGTTGTTCCACTTTTTTTTCTTGAAAGTTCACTGAGATATTTCAGAGAAAATGTCAAAGAATCAAATAGAAAAAATAGAAAAGAAAAATAATTTTGAAAACTATAACCTAGTAATTTTGATGTCATTGTAAGTGTAATTCTTGATTATACTATTAAGTAGTAGATGGTTTATGAGCATTTATGAAGGAAGGGTGATGACTGAGAGCAACATGGGCCCAAAAAGAATTTTAGTTAAACTAATCAGATCTCTTTCCCCTTTTTAGAGTAATTAAGAGTAAAGCTTAAATATAATGCATACTAAATTCCATAGATCATCTCACATTCTCTCATTGCATCCTCAAAGATAGAATGGAGAAATGTAGGTAGATTATTGTTTGCATAGGTGGATTCACAGCTATTTGAGTAACCAGTCATTCATTCAACAAATATTTTTGGGTTCTTATTGTATTCAAGGCAATGTGCCTAGCTCTCAGAATAAGAGAATAGAGAAATTCATGTTCAGTAACTGCTGTGTGTACTTACGCTAGGTGCTTTACACATGGGATCTCTTTTACTTGTCTGAGAGATGGATATCATTATCTCCATGTTATAAGTGAGGAAACAAAAGCTCAGAGTTGTTGCCCAAGATCATAATATTAGTACAATGGTGTAGCAGAGATCCAGCCTTTGATCTATCTGGTGATAAAGCCATGATTTTCTCATTATATAATTTTCATTCTACAGAGAATGGAACTAGGATTAATTATTTGAAGTTACCAAGAGGTGAGTCTTGAGTAAATACAGCATAAGATGCTGAGTCATTGTAAGGAGGAACTCTCTATCACTTAGAGTTAGGAGCCCCCTTGAATATAAATGAGCTTTGTGTATTGACCCTCCCACTCTCACTGCAGGTCTTCAAATAGAGAAGGAACGACTATCTGTCAGAGATGCTGTGGATGTGATAGCTGTGTTAGGGGAAATGTTGATCTATATCACCTCTGAAATCCCTGCCAATTAGAGTACTGTTCGAGTCTGTGACATTCTGCACCCTCCAAGAATCCATGTACTTCTGAAAAAAATGGGACAAAGGGGCAAGTAACTGTTTAGAAATAATTTTAAAATTTCCTTTGATTATCAAGATTACACTTATTAGAGGCAATTTGGGAAATTCAGAAAAGTAGTATGAAGAAAAGGAATACTACTCAGCAACATTACTGTGAACCCTGGCTTATTTTCTTCCATGTCTTTCTCTGCCTACATAATTTTTAAATTATAATCATATTAAGACAAGTGTGTTTGTTGTCTTTTTGACTTGAGGATTTAATAAAAATAATTTTACAATGTTTTTAAAATATTTTGAAAGTGTCATTTTTAATTATGTGATTTTTGAAGTTTCTTATACATAATGTTTTATCTCTATTTCTGATTATTCCTTAGGATAGATTTCTAAATGTGGAATTATTTTAACAAAGTTGGAAACTTTAAGTGTTTGTATTTACATATTGTTCGATAGTTCTTTAAAAAGTTGTTAGAGGAGGTCATAGAGAGGATGTGACTACCAATTGACTGGATTGCTGGACCTGAGCAATCTTGCGGCTTCTTGCCCACTCCCCTGTCCTTGGAATGTAAGCTCTGTCCACTGTTCCCACAGTGGGAGCCATTTTCAAAGCTGTAGCCTTGAGAGAGTAATGTGTTGTTGAGACCATCTGGTGGTGTATGTGATTGAGCTCAGTTAAAGTCTCTGTATAAACTTTAAGATTCTTGTGGACTGGTGGAGAGATCTATTAATATTTGTATTGTGGATACCTAAGACAAGCCTCCTATGTAAATTCCTTTGGTGATTAAAACTGCCACCTACCAGTCTGGAGCAGCCTGCTCTTTCTCTGGTCTCTCCTTGTCCTCCATGTGCAGGGGTCAGTTTCATATAACACCTGGGAAGCCCCTAGAACCCGCAAAGTGTCTGTATAGACTTAGACTCTCATAAGCAGTGCTTGAGAGTGCTGTTCTCATCTCATCTTTGCTTCCATTTTGGATAATTATCACAGCTTTTTGGCAAACTTTATAAGTGAAAAAATGATACCTAAAATATGCTTTAATTGTATTTGATTATCAACATGGTGTATTTAAAGATTTTTTTAATCAGCCATTTTATCCTCCTATTAAATTGTTCATTTTTCTATGTGGTAAAATACTTAACCAATTTTTATAAATAATTTAAATATTCAGAAAATGACCACCTTTATACAATGCATATTATATTTTCCCCCTTATTTTGAGTTTCAATGCCTTTTTGGTTATAAGAGACAGAAAGCCACTTCAAATTAGCTGAACAAAACTGGGAATTTACTGGCTCACTAAAGGCTTCAGAGAACTGCCTTCAGGTAGAGCTGAGTTCAGGGACTTGATAGCATTATCCAGACTCAAATTTACTCTGGATTGACCTTATTAAGGCTGGCCTTTTCCATTGTTGACCATGTAGAGATTCAGCTCTCTCAGTCACAGCAGTGAAGGACCATTTTCTTGTCCAGTCATTCTAAAACAAGCTTGTCCAACCTGCAGCCTGAGGGCTGCATGCGGTCCAGGACAGCTCTGAATGTGGCCCAACACGTATTTGTAAAATTTCTTAAAACATTTATAGAATTCTTTTGTGACCTTTTTTTTTTAGCTTGTCAGCTATCATTAGTGTTATTGTATTTTGTCTATAGCCCAAGACAGTTCTTCCACTGTGGCCCAGGGAAGCCCGAAGATTGCACACACCTGTTATAATACAATCTCTTGATTGAGTCTCACTAGGTGGACATGGCCATGTGCCCATTTCTGAAATAGTCATTCTGCCCAAGGATATAGAATGTGAGATTGGCCACACACTTTGCTCCATTTTCTACCCTTTACACACATTCATCCATTTGTGGGGGACTGGAGAGAGACCCAAATAAGCACTGTTTGCCCAAAGAAATGTAAGGGTATTGATACCAAAACAAATAAACAAATGAACAAACAAAAAACACCCAAACTAGATATCTATTACATTTTTAATTTGTTCAAGGTGTTTTTTAATACAAAAACAAAGTATTATGTTGTCAAACTTAACTTTTTTCCTTGCAACTTTTTATTTACCTTAAAGCTTGAAAAACTTGACAGTTGATAAAAATTCTTTCTATTTTCTTCAATTTTTTTCTCGTTCATATTTTTGGACTTACCTTTTAAATTGACCAGGAATTAAATAGATTGAAAAGCCAAATAATTTGCTAAATATTTCAGTAATATTTATTGCTGAAACTGATTTGGGTTATCACATTTACAGTATATAAATTTCAATAAACCTTCTATTTCTAAGTCATCTATTGACTTCTTTCTGTCCATTCTTAGGCCAGTAGTATAGCATTTTAGTTACTGTAGCTGTGCAATATGCTTTGGTATTTGGTGGGGCAAATCAATGGCATGTGGCTTGAATGAAAGTGAACAGAAATTCCTAGAGCCAGGGGTTTTACCTTCCACAACATAGTCCATTTTCCCAGAAGCAGCTCGCTGTGCACATGGGCTCTCCTGAAACTCTGATTAAGGAGCAAATGAAAGGAAGGAGAGAGGAGGAAGGGATGGAGGGCATAGGGCCAGAGAATCCAGATAATGCTACTGCTTTGAGATACGGCGTTGCCTGTGTGTTACACGAGCTGCGGGTTTCTGTATTTGCAGTTCAAGGGAAATTAAGTAGACAGTTTCTTTTTTGCATGTTCCTTTTTTTTTCTTTTTCTTCCTCACTTGTTTTTGACATCTCCAAATCAATCTGTTAAGGCCACCCATGCTTTAGAGAGTGACATCAGTTATATGTCATGAGCTTGCTGCTTCCGGTGCCATTGCCTAGGAGAGAGGGTAATGTTTAACACTGAGAAATGACCCCTTAATTGTCACATTTGAGCCTGCCGTGAGGGCTGCTGGAGAAGTTTAGTGAAAGAAAGCCCCCCCCCCCCCCCCCGCCCTTCTCAGGTAACAATACCTAAGTGATATCCATTTTATCCTTGTGTATAGCTTAATCTGTCTCTACCATAGTAGAGACCTTACAAGGGACTTCATGCCTCTGTTGAGCCATCAAATATCTATGAAATGCAGAATATTTGTTAGGTATTGTGTGTGGTACTGGGAACTTTAGTATAATAAAATATTATCCCATTCTTTGAGGGGTTCATTGTTAGGCCCAATAATTCTAAGTTCCTTGCATTTGCTTTCCTAAAATTTAGGCTCCTACTCTGAGAATCTAAGACACAGATGGTCAGTTTAGATGTCAGAATAAAATGCCTTTCATATTTAAACAGGTGCTGTAACCTATAGGGTTCCCACCTATGCCCACTTTGTGGTAGAGACTCTCTCCCCACCAGTAATCCTTCCCCATTTCCAGGACTGCCTTTGTTTGTAAATGTATAATGTCAGTGTTGTTTTTGCTTTTTACGTGTGATACTTAGTTTTTCAACCTCTGTGTGCTCCTTTTGCTAATGTTTATGTGACAAGTTTTTCCTACCCTAGACATCTTAAGTCTTGGAAGTCTGCACTTTAATTTACATAGCTGTATTGTTTCATTCTTGGAGTTTGGGGTACTTAATCATTATATTTTATACTATTCTTATGAAATTCTGTTGTTAACAGAGACCTAATGGGTCAGAAGATGAACTTGTTGCAGTGTCAAAGCCATCTCATGCTCAACAAGTCAGAAATTCATCAGCTCTGAGTGCTTCTCAGTGGCTAAGGATATGCTTCTTTCTTCATTGATCCTGTTAAGTGACAAGATCCTGCCTTTTGGGGTGAAAAATATCCTTGTGATTTTATGCTCTAATTTATCACGCAATGATCATATTAGCTCTGTCGCCTTCTTACATTTTGTCATCTAGGCCCCACTGGGCAGTGAGCCTATTACCCTTCTCAGGAAGGCTCTGACTTCTTCATCAAGGGGTGGGGGCTACTTCCTGTCTATACTGCTGCGGTGCCCTGGAAGCTTTCCAATGGGGACATCCATCGTTTACAAATTGATTTGCACTACCTCTGCCAGCGTATCATTCCAATCCAATTTCTTCTGCAGGCCTTCTACAAAATTCCACTCATTCCCTGCTGAGTTTTTTTCCTTGTTGTCTAATAGTTGCTTTTTGGTTTTGTTTATTAGTTGACACTTTGACAAAATCTACCTTTGCTAGGCTTACTGATCAATCAAGGCCCTATTCATTTTTCAGCTCTTCCAGGAAGCCTACCTGAACTGCATCTACTGACTTTAAAGTCATTATATCAGGAATATGCTCCTAATTCAGTACTTAACTTGTTAAACACCTTGGCCTCACAGTATAACAATTAAGAACACAAGACCCAGGACGGTTTTTCTGGGTTTTCAAGCTGCTTGACCTTGGGACAAGTTTTTTTTACCATTTTTTAAGATTCAATTTCTTTATTAGTAAAAGGAGGCCAGTAATAACCTTTCTTGTCATCACTACAGTGTTCCGCTACTGTTCTATACATAGCAGATGTTCAAGAAGGGAAGAAGTGCTTCTTTTTGCCCATCTTGGGTTTATTTTAGAAAATATTTCCCTGCTGCTCTAGGACAAAATTTCTTATAAATATTGATTGAGAGTGGTCTTTAGGCAAAAATCTTATGGCTTTCATAGATTAATGGATTGAAATCTCAAAACTTCTAAATTAACAATGTTAAGGATGGACTAACTCAATCTCATTGGAGCTCAAATCGAGGTAATAACAGTTAACATATATACTTACCTGCATATATCAAAGAATAAATAGCACATTGACAAAAGAATGTGGCTACACATACTTGTAAATTATATTATTTATTGAAACATTCAGAGTGGCTGACTTTTCTCATGAATAAGAGTGGAATGAATCTAAACAGACTTTCAGGAAGTTTTCTTTATGTTTTTTGTTTCTTAGATTTTCCTGGCAGCCTTGATCATGTTTAATCATAGATTTATAAATGAGGATTGATTTAGTAGAGGAGATTTTTCCGGAGAACTTGTTGTGATGATTTTTAAAGGAGAGTCACTGGTTGGTCCTAATTTGACCTAGCCCTTAGGTCAAAGCATTTTATTTCACATTCTCCCATTCTCTTTGCTTTATAATTTCTAGTTTGAGTTCTGTCACAAGTGATCTGTAGAATTTTAGGACTTTACTTTTTCAAACAAAGGAATAAATTAGATGATTCTCAACAATTCTGAAAGTTAGACTATTTCCTCTAACATCACCATTGACTTATTTTTTTGGTGGTGGAAGAAACAATATATTAACTGTACTGGACTTACGTATTTTTTAAATAATCAGTGATGCATAAAATTTCATAGCATTTTCATAACTATCATAATCAAAATTTGTGTTTAACCTTTTTCACTGCAGCATTCAAAGCTTTTCAGTCACTGGCCTTCATAAATGTCATAGTGGGACACTGCTTTTCTTGCTTGTAACCTCATTTTTTTAGGACTTAGAATACAATCTTATCAAAGTTGCAGGGTTTTGTTCGCATTTCTATTTCTTTTCTGGTTAAATTTGTATATATGTGGAAAATTATATATAATATATTGAATATGTAATATATATTATTAAATACATATTCAATATACAGTTCAATTAAGGAGAAATTATATATAATAGTAATTAATCACATTATATATAATTATATATTTTACATTACTGTATTTAATATATTATATAATTAATTATGCTAATTATATTATATATAGTTCTATTATTTTATATATATAATTTTACCTTAATTTAATTATATATTGAAGGTCAGTCAGAGGTTTTTGTCAGGTAGATGTTCTAGCTTGAAGGTCAGTCTGCATGACACACATGCGTAACATTCCAACCTGTACTACCTTAAAAAATGTTATATTGAGTGATATAGTGATTTCTATTACCTTTGATCATATTGCCTGTATGAAACAAACTCCTGTAACCTGAACAACTTTAAAAAAATTTAATGCTGTATTCAATGTAACATTTTGAAGATATTTGAAGCCAAAACTTAGAATCCTACTTTAAATTAAAAATTCAACCATGTTGGTTTCAACAATAGAATAATACAACCGCTGAATGTTCACCTTTGAATGTTCACCAGCTTGCACATATGCAGGCAATAATGACTATTGGCACTTCACACCTTTTTCTGTTGCCTGGAGGCTGTCAGACAGTTTTCTAGACCTCTATTCTATGAATGCAGATATGTAATCCTAGAGGTGTTACAAAGGAAAAATTATATCTTAGAAACAAGAAAGCATGGGGGAATGACTTTGTTAATCAAGTGTGACTTACTTCCCCTTGCTGCCGTGCTTCCGAAGACACATTAGTATCATTTACATGGGTTTGCCTACTTACAGTCCTCAAAAGATTTAAGGGTTTAAAGGCCACAGATACTGAGGATATTGAGTGTGACCACAATAAAGGCCACCAAACTGGTTGAAAAGTTTGGTGAGAGTTTTGGTACCCTGTCATTCCTGAGGGGAGCCTTTCTGTTAAGGTATCAGAAGCTTTGTTTTAAGAAGCAGCACTGTCCTGCCCAGGGAGAGGATTCAATTGGTGGATGACTCTGTAGATCTATCTTGTTGCTCTAGGGCAAAAAAGGAAAAGCCGAATACCTGACACTCTTAGAGCTTGAGCCTCTGAATGAAAAATTGCCCTGCATTTGAATGAAGATAAGAGAGAAGGGGACAATGAAAGATGTTCCAGGGGTGAGGGATTGTCTGTGCTGGCGGCCACCCATCCCTCTTATCTCACCTAATGGCCGGTGCCTGCCAATGTTTATTTGGCCATCGCCATTCACCAGCTGCTCCTCTACCATGTTGTTTTTCTTCCCAGATGGCAACACGATGTTCCACGATAAAGCTGACACAAAAAACAATGCAAAATTTGTCTAAGAGAGGTTCAGCAAGCATGAGAGAAACATCTGATATCTCTCAGAGCCCGCCAAGTTCGCAGCTTACAGTGCCAGAGTAATTATGGGATGATTTGAACAGAGGCAACGCATGGGGAAACCACTTCCAAATGTATCAGGTAGGTTTCCAGAAAAGGTAAAACATTCAGCTCTCTTGTTTCTCTGGCACCCTGACAGAATCGATGAGTGCTGCCTGTGGCTCCCAGAAGCCTCCTACATTACTGGTTGAAAAGCTTTACCCCATGCCACCTAATTAATGGCCCACTATTTTAAAAACTGTTTTATTCAATTAGACTCTGCTTTCAATAGGATAAACACTCTTGCTATCAAAATCCTGGGAAACCAACATTTATAGCTTACCTTCTTGCCAGAGCATCTGCTTTTCTGTTGCTCTTGGTCTCATATTCTGTCTAGTCTTGCTTTGGCTGTTGGTTTCTGTAAAAATTGACTGCTTTGGGGGGATTAATATGAAAGGAGAGGGTGTCCCTGCCATCTTGTTACTCTGAGGGCTATTTCTCTCTTAGCCTCTACATGAACACACAAACTAAAGAGAATCATTTTATTATTGTTGGTTACAAAAGGCCACAGATGTTATTTAAAAGGGGGAATTTTATGGTCATCACTATTACTCAAAATACTGCCTTTTATATGGGTTACCATTACTACCTTCTTTGTTAGATCAGATTTTTAGATGAAATGCTAGAGACCTCTTTTTTCTTTAATTTAGCTACGTGCCTCTTCATTTGATGCAGAATTGTCTGTCTCCTACGGGTGATTACATTCATGTCTGTTTGATTAGATTTTTCAGTTATTATAGTTTATTTGACTTACTTTAGAGACAATGCTGAGAAAAATAGTCTTTAAAAAATGCTGTTTATCATTTGAAGCATATGCCCCAAACTGGTTCTGCTGAGCTACTGTTGGGTTTAAACTGTCATTAATGAAAGTAAAAAAATAGATAATGCCCCATTATCTTTGGTGGAAAATGTTTTTTAGTGAATGAATTCATCCTCTGACTTATGAGTGGTGTCAAAATTGATAAAATGAAAACAACAACAACAGATTTTTGCCTTTATTTGGTCTGGGAAAGTAGTGCCTAATAGGAAAACGCATTCAAGAAACATCATCACATTATCACATACAGGGAAAGGCAGTGAAGGGTTCAAGATTTCCTGAATAAGGCCTGAGTGCAGGTCTTATCTGTGCCGTTAACATTAGCTGAGTCACTTTACCTCTTGTAATATGTATTTCCTTATTTATAAAATGGAAATATAAGTAATAGTTGCCAAATACAACTGTTATAAGGCTCAACTGACAGATACAAAAGGGTTTTGTAAATTTTAAGACCTGACGCAACTATTAGATATCAATGTAGAACTAATGACATGTTTTTCTGTTTAGCTGCATCTTCATGAAATCTTCCTTTTTCTTGGACTATAACTTTTCTTTACTATGGAAATTTTCTTTAATTTTATAATTTGTTACTACAGCCTCAGAAATCCTGGGAGGATAGGGCAGTGTAGATTTTATGACTTTGTGAATATTTGACCTTCTCGGGCAGAGGAAAGATCTGAATATATTAACATTTGAGGTCATGCTCTAATTCAGTTTTGTAGGAAGCAACGTTATTTGACATTTCAACCTTTATACAGGACAGATTGTTGGGCATTTTCCAAGGGCAGCAAGAGCTGAACTTTTCCTTCCAGCATTGAAATCACTTGACTGTCTATATACAGGTGGAATTAATATAATGTACGTATTCTAGTTCATATTCATGTTGGATCAAAATGATTCCACGGAGCAGAGTAAGGTCAGGTTGAGGACTCTCAGAACATTGAGAGAGCGTTTGATCTTACTAATCCATGCCTGTTGGAGTTCATACTGGTATTCATCTAGACTAGAGCAGTGATTGTCAATCCTGACTATCCAGCATTTGTGTCTGTTTGGTTTTAATTCTTCATAGCTACTGTAGCTTACTTAATTTTCTATGGTGAAATAAGGACATTAGCACTGATACTCAGCAGAATCCATGTTCAAACATTCTGACTTACATGGGTTGGGGGTGGTGTTTAGTCATCAACATTTTTTTAAGGTCACCAGGTTATTCTAAAGTACAACTAGACTGAGAAATACAAACTTGGAGGTAAGTGGCAGTATGTTATCTACCAATCAGTACATACTGCTTAGATATGTGGCTAGATGTTGTGTAGCTAGGTGTGATTTTTGAATGATCACTTGAACCAACATTTATTTCCACGATGTAATGAAAATCGTGCTTTTTGTTATAAATGTTGACACTAAAATTTTACATTTTTCTGAGCATTAATTTAGTTCTTTTTGTATTAAACTTGGTGTTTTCACATAAAGCATAAAACACATCACCAATTTTTGAACTTGGAACAATGCATGAAATAGAATAAATTTTTGAAGTGTTAAATATTGACAGATATATAACCTACATTATACAAAAGCTTTGGGTGCTCAAGAGGAAAAGGGGGGTGTTGAGACCAAAATGTTTGAGAACCAATATTCTAATTTATTACTTGCCTTCTTCAGAGATCTTATTGTCTATCTGAAATTGTCTTGTTTATTTATTTGTTTGCACATTTATTGTATGACTTTCTCAAGTAGGGTATAAATGCTCTAAAGTACAGTTTATCCACTTTCGGATCACCAGTACCTAGAGGATTCTGGCACATGATGGCTATTACACGTTGAATTATGTTCCCTAAAAATGCGTATGTTTAAGTCCTAATTCCCAGGACCTCAGAACGCGATCTCATTTAGAAACATAATTTTTGCAGGTGTCATTAGTTATGATAAGGTCACACAGGAGAAGGGTGGGCCCCTAATCCAATATGACTGGTGCACTTATAAAAGGAAGTTTGAACACACACACCACACACACACACACACACACACACAAACACACACGGCCTTGTGAAGACTGGAGTTAAGCTGCCCCAAGCCAAGGTACTAAGAGAGATTAAGAGAGATGCCTGGGACAGATTCTTCTCTAGAAACTGCAGAGAGAGCAGGGCCCAGATGACTCCTTGATTTTAGCCTTCCGGCCTCCAGAATTGTGAAACAATCAATTTCTGTTGTTGTAAGCCACCTTGTTTGTGGCTTTTTGTTACTGTAGACTTAGGAGACTAAAACAGTAGGTAGTCAATTAATTATAGTTAAGTGCATGAATCTTCTTCTGCTTCATATGTACTATCACATTTTCACAACAACCTGTTCAAGTAGTGCTATTATTACTCTTTTTTTTGCAAATGATGAAACTGAGGCTTACAGAAGTTAAGTAACTTACTCAAGATCACATCTTTCTGCCTTCTTAGCCAGAGCTTCTAAGCTGTATACTGTGTGGTCTCACATGCATGCTGTAAATTGAATAACATACTCAATTTAGATCCTCTCCCCACCTTCATACTTCACAACTTCCAGCCTAACTCAGGTTTGGAAACTTGCAGTGGGAAAAGAGAATGTGTGATCTATCTTTGCCTTCTGTATTCTACTTTGTCCTACTCACTTCTCAGGTTCAGAGTGAGGTGAGGTTACAGAAGAGGGCGAAAAGGTAAAAGTATTTTTTAATTAGTGCAGTGGTCATATGACTTTGCAGCCCTCTGAGTGGCAGATGGGAGATTTTTTTTGGTTCTCTGGGGACCCCTATTGTAACATTGTTCCTTGACAGAGGAGATGCACCCTCTGGCTGACCCTGGTCCCAGTTCTTTCCATTGGAGTCACCTAATCCTAGAGGGTGACCACTGGGCATGGTCCTTTGATGGCAACTCAAGTCCTGCTACCCCTTGGCATCTGTTTTGTCTCAAAGGAAACATTTGGCTCTTTTGTGTTATAAACTCTGGAAGAACAGGCTGCTCCCGCCAAAGCCCACTCTTCTCCTTGGCCATAAAAAGCAGCAGTTCCTATAAGCTTCACACATTTGCACTCTATCCAGACTAGAGTCAGCCTCCGGGCAACGTGTCCTCCAGGGGTTGTATGCTGAGTCTTCCGAGAGTTTTGGAGCTTCCTCACTTGGCCTGAGTGCCTGTGCTGGGAAACATCCTGATGCAGCTGGGTTTTAGAGTAAGTTTCATGATGTCATTACAGACCAAATCTTGCTAGGAGTGTTATGATCACCAGAACACCAAAAATACTGGGTATTTGTTTCAATTCACAGATCCCTTATTTTAAATATTTCAATCATTTAAAGCAATTTAAGCTATTTTTACTGAACATATGGTATATGCCAAGCACTGCAGTAGGATCAGATAGAAAGCTCCAATGCCTAAACTCATGTCTAACACATTTCTTTGGACAGTAGCCTGTTGTGCATGCTAATGGACCTTGGATGAGGGCTAGAGAATGGGCAGAACATGAGGTAGAAAGATAGAAGCATTTGGTGAGTGTGCGTGTACTCACATGGCCATGCTGTCAGTCAAGATGAATACAGCAGTGCTGGCACTGGGCTCGTACAAGACTAAGTGCAGGGAGGCCAATCTGACTAGTCATCTCAGGATTATATTTGAAAATTTGAAGAGTTCATATTGCAGCTGGAGGGACAGGCTTGTATAAATAAGCACCACACAAGGTGATGTTTTGCACTAGATTAACATTTTAGACAAAGCATTACACTAGCTTGGATGGCATATCACAGAAAACAAGTGTGGTACGGTAGACAGAGCCTGGGTCACATCATCTCTGTGTGCATCTCAGCTTCATAATTTAGTGAGGTATATGGCCTTGGCATAGTCATTTAAACTCTCCAACTTTCAGTTTCCTTACCTGCAAAATATGGATAATGAAACATGGCACCTACTGTATTTAGGTAGCTAGCTCTTTTCACCTTATTTTATATATGATTTAAATAAAGATAAATAAAGTATGTAAAATTAATGATCAGGGAAAATACAGATAAAGTAAGTAGTAAAGATTGGAGGGAGGGAGTTCCCTGATGGTGTAGTGGCTTAAGGCTTCGGCACTGGCGCTGTCAGCGCTGTGGCCTGGGTTCGATTCCCAGCCAGGGAGCTACCCACAGACCAAAAAAAAAAAAGATTGGAGGGAATGTAAAATATAAAAATATATTTCATATACTTAAAAACTGCATAGCAAAATATCCTATAAATTATAAAGTTTGGTTCAATATTAGTTGATAATGATATTTATAATATAAATTATATTATAGGTTCTAGGTACCATCTATGATGAACACATTTTCACTAAGTTTGGATCATAAAAATACCTGAAATTTATGGAGAATTTCTGAAGTGAATATTATGAAACATCGTGGAACTGGTTTTAGAATGAGAATCATACCCAGAGTTCCAAAGGTGCAGGAGGACAACTTCTAAGTCTCTGAGAGTAGTTTCTGTCCTTTCTGGGGATTTCTTTAGTTCATGTTTCAGTTTTGGCAAAATTCTTTATTCTGGTTTCTTAGTAACCAGCTACTTCGGTGCCTGCCAGTCATGCCTTTACCCACCTTTATGTCTGAAGGACATTAATCTCTCTCTAAAACACACGGCTCTCTTTCCCCCTTTCCTTGCATACACATAGACACACACATGGGGAGACATGTGTCAACCTTTCCTATCTCTATTCATCTCTCCCTAGCTCTTACCTCTGTATTTCTTCTGTCTTTCTCAATTCTTTGACAGCTTGTTCACTGATATTTTTCATCTTCAAGTTTGGGACTGTCCCAGTTATTCTTGCGATGTGACATTTGCCATCTTGTAAATTTTTTCATTTAGTTTTAATATTTTGTTACTAAAAAAAAGCAAACAATTCAAACTCCCCAGGAGCTAAATTTAATATGGTGAGGATTATGGCCTTTTAACCTAGAGCTCCTATTGTCTTCTCTTCTTAATACATTTTATAGTAAAACCAAAAGATCAGTGGACTGTGTATTAGAAAATCCACATTATTTTTCAGGTTCTGTGATCTTGGGTAATAACATTTTCTTTGGATTTTAATTTTGTCATTATTAAAACTCAACAAAGGAGACTATGGCTGGTGAGTTCATTTCTGGAGCTGACTTATAATGAGTATGTCTTCATCCTGGGCATTTTTACTGGTCAGAAGAGACATGGCTCCATGAGTGGTACAGAATCATTGGATTAGATTCATATTGATGAGATATCGCTGATAATATATAACCATTTATTAAGTACCTATTCTATTCTAGGCATGATACTAAATGGTACAGAGAACATCAAACATGAGAAACTTGTGATATTTGTCATATAAATATAGTCATTTTAATCAGTCATTTACACAGCCAACCCAGTAAAGGGTATAGTATGGTATGGAGGTATGAGGAGAGGCCAAAGTAGAGCAGAGATTAATTCTAACTAGAGACTGTTTATTAGAAAAGACTTCCAGGAATTGCCATCTGAACTTTATCTTGAAGAATAAGTGAGATTTCTATAAGCAGAGATGAAGAGAAGAACCTTAATAAAAGAGCATATGGTATGCTGATGGAAAAGTACACTAACAAGTTTAGAAAATAACGAGTAGTTTAGCTTGGAGGACAGGGCTGTATTATAAAGTCTCAAATGCCACTCAGAGGAGATTAGATGTTGATGTCCAGAAAGTGGAAAAATCTCAATAATTGTTTCAGACTTTCAAACCTCATTGCTTCTCACCCTTAACTCCAGTCCTTACCATTACCATGCTGACCCTACTTCACTCCCTCCATTCTCTTCCCAAGCCAAGCTCTTTGAACAGTGTTTTCTCTCTATTGTGTCACTCACCTTTGTTAAGCTCTCTTCTATATCTAGCTCTGTAGTGCTGTTCAGTTTGCAGAGATTTGGAGCCATAGAACATTTGTAAACAATAGTTAGTGAACATCTTTTTATATGAAATTTTGAGACTACTTCTTAATCACTACTGAATTAAAAATTTCACTATTCTATTAAAATATCCAGATATATTCCAAATCCCCTTTTATTTTACTACTTTGTTATTTGATTCTTTAATATCCCCTCCCCCAACCATGTTATGTCTAGAAACAATTCAATATTTTAGTAATTGGCCTTGACAGTTTCATAAGATTCATAATCTTAAAATGTAGAACAGTAAGCATTATTTCTTTCTGTATAAGTTTAGCACTAAAAGATTTTTGTAAGTTGAATCAATGACGCAGGAGGTAATATAGACACACATTTTAATTCCAAATAAGTAATAAACGTTGCTATTGCTTTACCCAGATGAAACCATTAAAGACCAGTATGTATGCACTCTAAGCCTTCATCAGGGTTTTTTAAGATACGGGAGTCCATGCACATGAATGGGAAAAAATTTACATCTTTTCTCCCTTAATTTCTCACTGAAATTTAACATTTCTGTTGATTATAAATTAAGCAATAAACCACAATAGTTTTATCAATACTTGTGAATTTGCTGTCAGGAGTTATCACAGATACTTTTATAGCAAATTATAGCTGTTGCAGATCTCTAAAAGTGTCATTTATGTTCATCACCACTTTAAAATTGTGGTGGTTCATAAATCCATCATTAGATATTGGTGCTTAATAAGTTAAAGAAACACATATAGTATTTTATCATAATTTTCAATTTTACAATATTTATTGTATTTAAATACAATCATTTTCTTTGTTACTTTCTGTATTTTATGCTGCATTCTCTGCTATTTTCATGAGGCAGTAGATGATCTAGCAGCAATGGCCATTTTTAACTTGTTGACAATGCAACCATAGCAAAGGACTGAGTATATTTTTCACAAAACCTCTTTTTCTACTTAACTAAATGGTAATACATGATGATCAAACAGAATGTTCCAGCTGAGAGAGAAAATGTTAATTACTATATCGTATTTAATACCATATTTTCTTGATTGAGTATGTGTTTAGGGGAAATGCTGACAAATAGTGTCTGCAAAAGAGATTTATCAGTTTATTTCTCAATTTAAATATTTCCCCAAGCCGGTGTGTTTTATGATTATGTATGGTATGTATATATATTCAAATACCTTTATGCAACTAGGTCCATGTTTACATACACATACACAGGCATACATAGATAACAAAGTTTTATCTACTTATTCAGTGAAAATTCATTTTTGTTAATGATGTACTTTAGAGTTAAGACTTACAATGGAAGTTTCCCATTGTCTTAAAGACTAGTTTCCCCATTTATAAATCTGTCTGCTTTTTATCAATTGGAGTTTTAAAAAAATAAATTATAAAATTTTTAACATCTCCATTAATTAATTATCTTTGTTCCATTAGATTGTATTACTATGTCACATTGCCATTTAGACTTCAGTTTTTCACCTATTAGTATAAAAAAAAGAGGTAAAAGTTTGCATTGTTAAAACTTACTTTTCAAACAAATTATTTATTTCTTGCAAAGATATTTGTCCTATTTATACGTTACCCTATCTTTCTTTTTATCTACTGACACTTTACTTTTGACCCTTTGTCACAGACTTTAATTTGAAAGCAATATTCTTATTTTAGTTACTTTATAAAACCTTCTTTGATTTGGAAAAGACAGAGGTGGTTTATATCTTCTACTTACCCCTGTCAACAAATTATCATTCAAAAGATGTATTTTAAAAAATATGTTTCTATACAGCTATTGAGTAGACTTGACTGTGCCATTTATTACTACATTACTACAATATGTTTTATTCTATTCATTTATATAGTGGTGTGTCTAGTTTGACTTGTGTTTCAGCTAGTTTCTATAAATGTTAGTCATTCAAGTAGTCAGTTAAGTGACAGTTTTTCCGGTTGGGGACTGAGATCCTATTACTTTTCCAGTCAAATAATAGCCAACATATCCTGAATCTGGCATATGCTCCATAAATGCCAATTAATGACAAAGAATGTTTTTATGTGATCAAAGTATGCCCAGTACATCTTCAAAGCTCTTTTGAGATAGTGCTGATAAAACTCAATTTGATCATGTAGGCAGCCATTATGGACTTGTATCGTGCCGTGTGATTTAGGCTATAGATGGAATGTACAGCTAACTTTGTCCTTTGGAATTTCAGAGAGTTACATTCAGCAATATCTTAGGTATATGCATTAAAACGTTTCACTCTAATTTATCAAGCAAACATCTCTGACAACCATCCACCATACTCATCGGAGTCACTAATTAGAGTGGCAAAGTTGATGAGCAGATCTGAGAAAATATTTAGTTTAGGATATCATTCAAGATATCTTAAGATTGCTCAAGTATCTTTCAAACATAGGTGACATTTTCCATGAGGATGTATTATAAGATTTGATGTTGACCTAGTAGGCTTTGATTTTTTTTTTACCTGAGTATAACTAACTATATAGCTTTTTGTCAAGGTAGAAGACTGAGGGTTGCAGCTCACCTTACACTATATTTTTCTGTAGATCTTTTAAAGAGACCTAGTAAGGGGATAATAAAAGTTTGAGTTCCTCTTCTTGCCTTTGAAAAACTTATGCTACCTAATACCATCAGATTCTTATTGTTGTGCTCAAGTTCCAAAAGTGCTAGAAGGAAAGCTACTGAAAAGTTTGCCAGGGAATTAGATCAAAATAGGTTGAAGGGAGAAAATCCATTCCAGCAATGATACTACCAAGGATTTTCTCCAAATGAGTTCTTTCACATCCCACAATACTTTCAATTTTTACAGAACCCCATCTACATGCCAGGCACTGTGCTAGGTTCTAGGGGTATAAAGATATACCAGACTATAGACCATGCCCTCATGGAATTGGCAAGATATTTTGTCAATAGCTAACTGCAGTATAGGACAGAATGATATAAATTCTAAATGGAGAAAGAAGAAGAGGACAGATTACTGTTGGCCACAACCTGCCCTCAGAGGTAGCTTATAAAAGAGAAATGTGTGTTTCTTGATGAATTGCTATTCAAATCCACTGTTTGAGAGTGTTAAGAGTGAGCCACATTTGCTCACCAGGGTTGATAGGAATGCATATTGACACTCATTTAATGAGGCTTTCTGAAAGCAAAGTGCTTTGACTAGAGGCAACTTCCACTTATCTAGTTATCATTGTGGTTTTCTCATAAGTAAAGGGCTTTGTTATAAACACATTCTTTTCTCCAAAGGGCTCTTACGACGTTAGTCGTAGGAGACTGCAATTCTCTCTGCAGGCCAAAAGAGGGCACTTGGAGCTCTCTGAATGGTGGTACAGCTGCCTCAGAGCAGGCACCCCGCTCAGACTTGTCAGGATGTTTGCTCGCTCCCAAGGAATAGATCTGATTAAAATATGGGTTTGGAACCTGGAAGGCATGGGGAAGACGCAGTTAGTTAGGCTCTGACTGGTCTTTTGAAACTGAAGCATGTATTTATTTACGTGCATCTGTATTAGTGATTCATAATCATATTCCCTTTGTATTTGTACTGTCGTATTAGTATTAAAAGGAGTTGCTGTCTCGACAGCCAGAGAATATAGTAGAAAAAGACTAACATTTATCTTCACCCTGAAAATTTGCCTTTGTAGATCTGTTGCCAAAACTCTGGAAGATTTCTCTCCTTTCTTTTATATCCCTTCAAAGTCTTTCATTTCTCAACTGAGAATGTTGGACTCATTTGAGGTCTGTAGGGCTGTGGCAACCCTGAAGATGAAGGCTAAAGATGAGGCCATTAAGCTTAAAAATTACATCCTGAAGATTGGTTTGTGAGGCCAGTATAAACATGACTGACCAACTTGGTTCACAATTGCAAGGATTAGCCTTAGTTTTGTTGTACCTTTAAAGGCAATCCTGCCTAGAGGCCAGGCTGAACTAGGAGAGCTCTTGAGGTAAGATCAAGGACACTATAAGAATTCCCATTAATCCTTTAAAAACAAAATAATGAACTGGCTAAGGCATGGATATGAACAAGGATTCTTGAGTTTTAGCTTTAGTCCAAAATGGACTGAGTTGCAGAGTGATCTGAGAGTCTCACCTTTCTGTACTTTACTTCTCCCAACCCTTGCCCCCAGTTAAGTAGAAAGAATAGGTTTACCTTTATCCATTCAGATTTTTCCAATGGGATTAATTTTCTCGGAGACTTTAGTATAAAAATCTATGCATGAGTAAGGACCTTTTTTTTAAAATTTTTATCCCTAGTGACAAGCAGTCCATGGCTTATACTAAGTAACTCAATGAATATTTGTTGAATGAGTGAAGGAAAGAAGTAAGAAAGACACAATGTTTCCTTAAGGTAGCATATCTTGTTATTTGATACTCTCTTGACAAAATTTTTCCAATAATGGTGATAATACCTTACATGTATGTAGTACTTTTGTATGTATTATTTCAATTTGATCCTCAATTCTGTAATTGAAGAAACCAGAGCTCTGAATTCTTAAATGAATTTTCAAGGTCAGACAGAAGTAAGGTGACTGTATTATTTATTGTTCAATGGGGATAGTTTTGAGATTGAAAGAGAATAGCATTAATAAGTATGTTAATACAACAGCATAAACTGGGGCTGTTCTGTGAATGTAGCGTTGATGGTCCCCCTATTGATAAGTGACCAAGTGAGGACTTGCATCTGGGTCTTCTGAGTATATGTTTGGTACACTATGCCATCAAAGGATATAATTTCTGCATCTTTCCATTGTTAGTAGGGTTATAATAAAGAATGATAATGAAGCATTGCAAAATTGTGGTGCCACATGAATCTTCACGAAACTGAATTGTATTCAACGTAGTTTTGGAGTTAAGTGTATTTTCTGTTTTGTTTTATTTTATGATTCCTTACAAATTGGCAAACCTTGTAAGACTGAAATACTTGATTAAGCACTTAGTAGTACTCTATTGTGCCAAATAATAGAGCATTCTGTATATACTTATACATGTTTACAATGATATTTTGCATTTGCTAAAGAGTTTAATAGTCTTGCCACTTTACAGATGAGGGAGATATATTTGTAATTTGTCCAATATAGTCAATCTGTCATTGTTATTAGACTCCATTATGAACTCTTTAACACAACTCAACAATTTTATGAAAAATATAAAGTGTATCTTACCTTGTCTTAATGGGTAGGTATCTGTGGGTATGAACATATCATTTCATATTTTACATTTTCTATTGGATTTTGTACTTGATAGCCTTGGTTCTCTTGTTAGTTTGTTTATATACAGAATCTATTATAAAATAGTTTGTGCTTTAATTAGAGTAATGGAGGCATGGAGCATTCCCAAATATGTAATAAAATTAGCAATTTAGAAGCCAAGGTAAAATTATTAAGAACAGGATGTCTTGACTTGTGTTGTGTTGTGAAGATGTTTTTGGCAAAGTGCTATCAGCTCCACTATTCTCCCTGTCATGCAGGCTGCTCATTTATTTCCTTGAGTCTTTCTTCTCAATTTCAATTATCCATTGCCTGGAATTATTTAGAATTAATTAAGTTACTCTACGGTAACAACCAGAAAATTTCTATGGCTTATAACCACAAAAATTTATTTTTTGCATGTCCATGTGGGTTGACTGCTCCATGTAGTTGTCACTTTGGGGTCCAGGCACAGCCATTGTGGGTACATGGCCAGTTTCATGGCACAGAGAAAGAGGAAATGGCCAATCATACAGTGGCTCCAAAATCCATCTTAGAAGTGATAGATATCTCCTGCTTACCTATATATGTCCCAAGCAAGTCACATGACCAAGCACGATGGCAACAAGGTGAGGGGTGGAGGAACGATAAGGAGGGGTAACACAGTTTACTGTGGTACGATTTAGACTTAGCTGAGATACTTTGTTGGGATAATTTTAAGAGCTAATGCTGGGATTTTTCTTTAGCTTCTTTCTTTATCATCTAATGCAGCAACCAGTAATAAGAGATCTTACAGAAAGGCAGTTACCGAAATTCTTTGTACGGATGATGAGAAAACAAAGGCCCAGAAACGTGAAGTGGTTTGCTCAAGTCACCAGCCACGTGATCGTGGTGACAGCAGTGTTTTTGCTTCTTATGTCAGCATCCCTTCTTTTCCACCAGATTTCTTGCTTGTCTCTGAGATCATGAGGTATTATTGGAACGTCCATATCTGAGTTATACATGGCAGTGAAAGTGAGCCCCTGACGTAAGGCCTCTGGATATTTGCTGTCCGAATAAAGGGATACTGATTTTAATTACCATATTTTGGAACACTGACCCCAGAGAGTAATTTTTCCTCTCCTCAATGCTTGTTTCTAATCTATTTTTGTTCCTTTAGTTTCTTGCCCAACTAACCCAAATTTCAATTATTTTCTCCTCCTTTGTCCAAGTTTCATGGTTTTGAAGAACAGGGACTGTGCTCCTTTGGAAGGCAGGGGTCATATCCCAGCCACTATCTCCCATGTTGAGCCACTTCTCCTGCCCATGTGTCCCTACAATGATCCCTCCATTCTACAGTATTTCTTGAGCCCCTGGTCTCTAAGCTCCATGTCTAACTCTGACATCTGGTAAACCACGTTGATTTAAATTCTTCTGGAATTTCTACACATCCCTACACACATTCCAGATAATAACTGAAAAGTATTTGGGAAAAAAATGAGACATGAACAGTTCTGAAAGTTTACTTTAGATTGATTTATTGGCTGACCTCTCTGTACCTTTCTAACAAAATTGCTATTAAAAACAGGCCCATCTATTCCAATTCAACACATGTGACCCCATTAAATTCATGGCCAGCTTTCCATTGTATAGAGCTCTATAGAGATTTGCAGGCCTATTTCCAGCATTTAACTTCCCAAGTAAAAACCAATGACTTTAGTAATAATTGAACATGAAGGAAAATGCTTTTTAAACATCTCTGTTTTATAGATTTTTATACAATGTTTGAAAACAATTTGATCAAAATCAACTTTGTAGATAATTACAAAAAATACATTAATCTTTCCACCTATCCCATTTTTGGGTGGTAGTATCCATGCAGAAAGAATAGAAGTTGTGGTCAGCTCATTTTTTTTTGTTTGTTTGTTTCTGATGTTAGTCATAGCTTCCTGTGGACAGTCATTATTTCCAGCACTAAATACTAAATGAAACATTTATATAAATCTTAGAAATGAATAGTCATCCGCATTTTATTAAATCCATGTTTCCCAAATTCTTTAAATAAGTTCATGAAAATTTGTAAAGCACCTTTACTAACCAGGAAAACTTCAATAAAAACACAAAAATGTTTAAGGAGAAAACGAATCTGGCTTGAACTAATAGCTGTGTGATCTTGTTAGAAAGTCTTAATTTACAGAATGTCCATAGTGCAAAGAACTATAAATAAATTAGCATCTCCAAAATTTTGTAAAGAGCCACACCACTCTTTCCTCCTGCCTGATTTAAAAATATGTGACAAAGTAAGAGAATTGGAGAAAAACCCTCTTCCCATACCCTGTCTGGCTAATTCAGACCAACTGGGAAAAATCACATGATGGACAACACATCAAAAATCCAGGCTGAAAACGGCCAAATCTATGAATAGCAGATATGGGAACCAGCCCAAGGCTTGTGTGTAGAAGGGTAACAGATAAAAATAGTGCCCTAAATTTTTCAAAGGTGATTTGAAACCTCCCAAGTATAGATGCCCTTGCTACTGCAAATAAGATGACAAGGGCAAAGTTGAAATTGCAACCCTTTTTGAGGGTCTTTAGACTTAAACTAATGTTCCAGGGAGAAGGGCTCATCCCCCTCTCTCCCTCCCACCGGAGCAAGCTGCACATGGTCCAGAAGCATTTCTTTTTCTTTGACAAATTCTTAATATATTTATCTTTCTCCTCTGCTTCGATCAAGAAAGGCAGGCAGCAGCTCAGGAGGATCCTGAGTTTTCAAAACACCCCATTTTCAGTTCCCTCCTGCTGATGAAAGCCAAGTCCAGAAGACAAGAAGTAGGCACAGCATCAAAATAAAATAAAATACATATGTATTTCTCACATCATAAACCACTTTTTTTTTCTGGACATTTTTCATTTTGCCTCTGCCTCTACACTGTGCTTGATATCAGTGGGGGTGTGGCTTGCAGCTGCTTAAATTAAAAAGTTTCCAAAATTGGCTGGCCCCTATATCAAGATAAAGCCCACACCACTTTTCAAAAAATGTTTCTGTTTTAGAGAAGGGAAGAATGAGTGCAGGCAGGAGTGGTTTTTGACTGTCCGTTTCTGAACTTCTTTACATCCCTTCCTTACTCTGCTGTTGATTAAAATATCTTCATGTGTCTTCAAGGCTCTCTGAGCTGGATGGGGAGAGTTTGGTGACAGTATGGAATACCATTAGTGAGATTTCTTTTGGTGACAGACAGATGTAAATGTATCCATCTAATTCGCGACTCTCAGGTCTCTGTCTGCAGATGGATGTTAATAATTAGTAGTTGCATCCCCTCCCTCTTTATCAAATTGGATTCTCCATAAATTCACCATTTCTTTTTTATTTTCTCAAAGTAGCAGCAGCCTTGACAGCCTCTCTTTGTTCTTGTGTTTATAAATAATTTATAACACAGAAATATCTCTTCTTAGTCTTAAAACATAAACTAATGGAATAACACAACACGCCGTCCCAAACTCCCTTCCACTTTGGGAGAAAGAAAACCTCAGGGTGCGGTGGAGGGGGGTATAGAGCTGCATTCTTAACAAAGGGAGACTGAAGATAATATGAAAAAACAAACAATAAAACCAGAAAGATATGTCCACCTGAATATCTTTTCTTTGGTTTTAATTTCCCCTCCTCCAGATTCTAGCTCGACGTGGGAGTTCTAGATAGCACAAGCAAAGCCTTTTGTGATTTCTTTTCCAACAGTACACCTTGTTCAAATTCTCAAATACACAATGCATTTCATTAAGCTATACATGGAAACTAGTATTCAATTATAACATCCACAGATGCTTAAAACGTAACACAGCACATTTATTCAACAACTATATGCTTATAACCCATGCACAACCTTTAAGTACCAAATTGCAGGGATTTGGTCCAAATTAACCATAAAATACAATGTGTTTGTCCTCCAATGGGTGGTAATAACGGTGTAGTTTTCCTTGTATACCCAGTGGCCTTGCAGACAGCTTCCTAACGGTTTCATGTAGTCACTAATACAGTGTTGTAAACAAATATGGTTAGGATTTGTGCTAATTAAGGTAAATAGAACAATGTTAAATTTGTCTTTTTTTTAACCTATGATCTTCACAGTTTTTTTTTTAACCTAAGATGTACAATATTTTTTCTTATATTGCTCCAGGCTCACACATCACATCACAGAAGATAGCTTATCATCATTTGATATGCTGGAAATATATTCCGGCTGTACATAAATAACCCACCTAACAATGTTAATGCAGAATGTCTGGCATGTAATTTAGATAGGAATCTGAACACCTTCGTACTTCAGTTGTTAAGATTTTGCACTGAAGCAGAAATACCATCTTATCTTCCATCTAGAAATGGGACATAGAATAGTGACACAAGTTATTTACAGAGTTACTGCAAAACAAGGGTGGTAACAGAGTAACTACAAAGCAAAACTCCCCGGGTTATTGCTGCAGTATAATGCCAGATAAATAATCATGCCAGGGTAAATAAATTGGGAGATGCCCGATTATATAGAGCTTAAAGGTAGCTTGCATCCCTGTTGGGGTGGAGCTTTCTCCTTTGAAGGTTAATTTCTGAAGCTCTTTCCCTGTTCTAACTGACCCTGCAGAGGAACACATGTGTACATTAGACACTCCTGCCATTTCTACCTCTCAGGAAGTTGGGGGAGGAAGCCATGTCCACAGCCGGGGATGGAGCCTCAGGATAATCCAGAAATACAAACATAACTTTAGATTTAAACTGATTGAATGAAGGGACTGGGTTTGACTGGAGAGGAATTTGTTTGGTATTTCAGGTCACGTCCCTTCTCATGCTTCCAGTTGTCCTGCTCTTGGCAAATGATTTAGTATTTTTCTCTTAAAATGAGGTGGGATTAATGTCCTGACTTGGGGGCCTTAGAATGTTTTCTCCCTGGAAATGGCAGCCAGCATTATTAGTCTGAATGATTCAGGCATGAAGCATTAAGAATAGTTTTTTATTATTGTTGTTTTTGTTGTTGTTGTTGAGGTACTGGGGGACAAAATAATTACTAGCTTGTGCCACAGCCCAACAATGAAGAAGAAATGAAATCCTTTCTTTGGCTTAAAAACATGTCTACATAAGTACTGGAGCTCCTCCCCATCCCACTGGCCCACCCACAGGATATCGTCTGGGATCTGCCCTTATCTCTGGGGTCCTTCTGGGTCAGGGATTAGCAGTATATCTCAGAGAATTTTTTTTTTTTTTATTCAAAGCACAGAATGTGAAGTGCCCTGGTGTCTCCTTTCCACCCCTTTGGGAATTGACATAAGTAACTTGACAGAGTGTATATGTGGGGGTGGGACCAGGGGGAAGTAGGATGCATAATAAGAACATCGCCTACTTTGGGGTAGAGATTTCACAAGGGGAAAACACAATTTTGACTTCAAAAGAAGACAATTTGCTGCAACTGAGAGAACTCAAGGGAAGTAGAAGAAAAGCTCACAGAACTTAAATGATGATCTGATGGGATCAGAGCGTCTTCCAAAATTTTGGAATTTTCCTAACTACCTGCTGTGTCATCACACGTAAGGCAGGGCATTTGTTTCTTCGTTTGGGTCCTTGTCATCTTGCTATTTCTGTACCTAGCTAAATGGCTAAACATGTTTTGGTGTGTAAGGCAATTCTTGTTCCCAGCTGTATTAAACTATTATTAATTACTTCCTTTGGCCTACCATTATGCGTTTATAATGTACGTATTGTCAGGCTCTCTGCGATTATTGGGAGGCTATGCCATACACAAAAGCATGAAGCTTAAAACAATAGAAGCTGCTTATTTGATAGGAGAAGATGTCAGGTGGAGACAAGCACAGTTGGCTAGAACTGACTTGAAGCTCGTCATAAGGAAATAAGGGGTGAGGTGATCACAGCACGGCATTAACTGTGCGTGAGAGACACACAATTCTACATGGCAGCTTCCATCATGCATTTCCTATGAAAGAAGGGGGGAACTGGGCTCTGAGTAAATGATGGGTGAATACAGAATCAATTGTAGTGTATGACAAGACACTTTCTCTCTTTGTTTAATGTATAAATCAGGAGCACTTACGAATTGATATTAATTAAAATAATGTATTTGCTTTCTTTCAACAGTAGTGTCAGCCTTGTTAAAAAACGGAACACTAAATCTTCATTAGACTTTCAATATTAAAAAAACTTGCATGAAATATGAATTAACGTTTAACTTGTTGCTAGTTAAATTAAAGGGGAGAAAATGCAATAGGCGTTGAGCATTTTGGACAAAAGCAGAATTGGCTTTGCCAAACCCACGAATAAGTTGAACTCCAAGAGGTCACATGGATCAGGAAATCCTCCATATCACCTTTAAATGGAATTACAGAATGCTATTGCATCCAGGTAATTAATTAAGTTTATATCAAAAGGCTAATGCACGGCAAATCAACAAAACCTCTGAACGCGGACACTCGGCTTATGAAGGGCCTTTCAGTTCTGTCAGTGCATGTTTGGAGACACGAGCAAAGCAGCCTTTGTTTGAGAAGGAAGCACATACACATTTCATTTTTCTATAATTTTTTCCACACTCAGAAAAATTATGAAAAGCTTCATGTCTTGTTTTCACTTAGCTATGTTAAAATTTGGAAATTAGTGACATTTTTTGGAGGGGAACAGGTGGTAAAAGACTTTTTGTTCATTTTATTTAGATAGATGACTATTTGATGTCTTCTGATCTTTTCTGTACTGGTGGCCTGAAATTGGAACAGATGTAATTGGAATGACCAGGTTGAGGCCTCATATTGCATCCAGAATACACTATGAAACTCCAGTGATTTTATTGACAATGTGTTGTTTTAGGTGAAAGCTGCTCATAAATGCACTTGCTTATAAAATACACCATTGATCTTATAATTATGTTCCACCTGGATTTATATGTTTGGAAAATGTGATTGAATTTTAGACCTCTCCCTGGGGGTGGCCTGTACATGCACAGAGAAACCACAAGGTGGTGGTATGGTGTCACCATATTTTTTATGAACAACAAGAAAAGGGGGTTTGTTTAATGAGCTTGCACTCACAAGCCTGCTCATCTAGTGAACTGTGACTTTTCAAATACCAACCTATTAATGTCAAAGGCAATACTGAAGGGAACAGTTCTGTTTGATTTAAAAAATACAGACAATGTGAAGTCCACTATGGCCTAGTATCTATCACCTATGGGGCTCCATTCATGCCTAATGCTTTATTCAAGCTAAGACCTAGTTTTTATATATCAGATTAATACGTATCTACAGCTTTGCACCTTTCCAGTTTGATTTTTTTATCATCAGGGCTCACCGGGGCCATTTTCATTCCCTTACTATAGCATCTGCAAGCAGGTGGATTAGAGATAACTCTCATTGTGCTTTGTTTTTCTCCCGACACTGTCATTAATCATTCCTTAAGCCACACTTCAACTTCTAGTAATCAGGACTGGCTGCTCCTGAGCTGCACGAGAATTGCCTCTCACAGTGTAATATGGAATTGGAAGCGAATGGCTGAGGCCAGACGCCTCTTCTGCATTCCCCATCTATCTCATCATTTAGGTATTTATCCATCTCGGGCTTGTACCGAGAGCACCTCTCTCCTTCCCATGAGGACGCAGATTGCAACAGAGGATCAGATTTGTTACCAGGCTTTGGGCTTTGATTGTCCTCTTATAAGTTAGGGATTAAAGTGAAATTTCCCACAGGGCTATGCAGGATTTGCTAGCATTTAACTGTTTAACCTGGCTGTTTGTGAATGAGAATCCTGTGGTCAGCTATTCCGTAGAGAATATTATGGTAAGCCGAGCCCGAGCAGTACGCATTCCGGTGTGTGCCTGTAAAGACGGGCGCAGTTGATTCCAATTAACTTCATATCTGATGCCAGTTGTTTTCATGTACACAGAGAGTAGTGATCCTAAGGTGAAAAGAAAGCCGCAGCATTCCTATTCATGAAATATAGATGTCAGTTTTAAATAAATGCAAATCTGCTCCCTCAAAATTATTATTTCCACTTAGGCTTTTTCCACTGATGAGAGCATTAATCAGTTTGCATTGGGTTGTTTGCTATTTTGTGTCGTTGTTTTATGTCTTCTAATTTGTTTACCAATTCTAACCTCACAACGATTTCTTTATTCAACATGCCTTTGGATATAATCTGAAACAAACAGAGTTGTGAATTTATTTATGCTTACTATATTCACAATGAAAATTATGTACTTAGAATGTCTTAGGTTATATGTAGAACTTAAACAAATACAGTTTCCTAGTTCTTTGTTATTTCTGAAGAGGGTAATTCTTCTAGTGTGCTGTTCATTCCCAAAAGCAAGGGAATGGGGAATTGGGGAAAGGATTATCCAAAAATCAAGTCCATGTTATCTGTTTATGTTGTGGTTGTTTTTTAGATTTGTCTACTTGAAGGAAGGATTTGAAATAAGTCAAAATCCATTGTAGTTACTCTATTTAATGTACATTTTTAGGTGCCTAAAAGGTTAGTGCTCATTGTGTGTGCCTCATCAAAAGAAACAGAACAACAAGGCGATAGGATATGGAATTTAGCAAACGGTTTAAAGCTTACGGTGAAACCCGTCTTTTGAAAGTGAATCGATGAAATCACTAAACCTTTTATACTTCCACAAATCCTCCATTACATTTTTTTCCTTAATTTTGAGATGTGTATTTAAAAAATGTGAAACAAACAGTTAAGCAGATTTTTTTTTAAAAAAGCATTATTTTTAAAATAAAAAATTCAAACGGTCACAACATATTGAAACACTTAAAAAATAGTTTTAAGCATCTCATTGGGAGGAGATGGCTAGTGTAGTGGCAAATTGATCATTTGGTGGGAGAAGAGGAAAGGGAAATGGTGAGACTGCAGTAGTCTATAGACTAATTTATTTGTTTTGCTGTGTTTGAGTCAAATACCCTCTTATTATGGAGCAGCTTTCAAAGCAGTTGTGATAGACACTGATCTTCAGCCTGGCGGAAGCTTTGTTTGGGGTTATAAAACAAGAACACTGCAGGGTTGGTACTAAATATCTTCAACTCCATTTACTTTTTCCCATAGAATTAAGGAGGCACTGTGTTAGGAGTACATGGAGAAAAGTTGTCTCTCTCTCCCTTTCCCTCTCCCTCTCTCTTTCTCCCCTCTTTCTCTTAAATGTAGAAGAAATCTCCTCCAGATTCACATGAGTAATTTTCAGCTGTGTATTATGCTCCTGTAGTAACCTCTTCATTCCCATTGTTTTAGTGTGAAATCATTTCCTCGGGAGATAATTAGAGTTGCTCCATTTATTACATGAAATGATTAGCATGCACTTGAAATGATCCAGTGTATTTTCCTTTATTGCTGATGACTCTTAAATATGGGCCTCTATTCTTAATGGATAAATTAAGGTTGTCTTGGCTCTTTGTAGCCGTCTGTGTAGCCAAACAAGAGAGACTTTCTTTTCCGTACATAGGCCAGGTGTGCTGTGACTGAGGTCTAGGTCTGAAGAGATTCTATTCTATTCATATGGATATCCCACCTGGTTCAACAAAGAGCTTGCTAGCACTGCTTAAAGGGTTTCTCTCCCAACCCCCTCAATAAAAATGCTTTTAAAGACAGTACTTTATCTGGCATTACTCATCCTATGTATAGAGTAAGTAAGTTTAACATAAAGTGACCCAAGATCACATTTTGAAAAAGTACCTCACAGGAAAGGCATGCACATTATCTGAGTAACAATATGCACTACAAAGCCAAGGGAAAATGATATTTCAAGAATTACCAAATAACAGATTTCATTTGGATGCAAGTGCTTCTTGCTGTCTTTGAACTAGCCTGGTTGTGCAGCTGACAGAGGTAACTGAAATCCACTGGAAAGTTCGGATCCAGCAGGCACTGCATGTTAAATAGGCACCATTGCTTTCATAATTAGAGTAATGAGAAAGAAACTGGGTGAATCTTGTAGATAATTTATATACTCATATTGTCACTAAATGATAATAAATAGAATAATTTAAGCATAATGTTAGAAAATATTAAGCCAGTATTTAGCTACAAGATATAAACAAGCACAGATTGAAAGACTAATCGCGATGAAGATTTACCAGTTTTACCTCTATCTATCCACTCTGTCTAAATGTGTGTTGATCTTTAATAATTTTCTTATTGAGAAACATAATTTTAAATAAAAAGAAAAATAATTTTAAAGAAAATTATAAAAAACAATTCCCTGAAAACTTCAAAGAGTTTTATATGTTTTGAGGATGAGACTATTTCTGTCATCTAGACATGATGATTCAAAATTCTTTCATTTTGCCTTTATCGATTTGTTTATGTATTTATTGTGTGCTAATAGCATCATTAAAATAGCACCAAATTCTTGGTGTATTTTCAAGGAAACAGCAAGTTTCTATGGGAGGTTTGTGGTTCACAGCGGTGACTGGATAATTTTTAAAAGGGAAAAGAAAAGAAGCATGGGGAGTGAAGTTGAGACTGTGTAGTTCTACATTTCGGCAACAGTGACCCCTTTGCCTCAACCGGGGTGGGGTGATTTCTCAGTTATAGTGAATATAGGAATAACTAAGCAGACATCAGTCATTCCCTTAGCAAGTGAGAAAAGGAATTGAATAGTTCTCTCACATAATGCATTTACTTCTTCTCTCTTTAGTTCATATCCCAGGAATGATCACATCAATTCTCGCTTAACAGTAGCTAGCAGTTTAGCACTACACAGCCAAATAAAAAGCACTCCTAGAAAAGTTCTTTGTATCTGAACTATGGTCTTCAGAAGAGAGGCCTGTCAATAATTAGTGAAAGGCCACTTTATGTTCCCTCATATACTGGAACAACAACAACAGCAACAAAAGACTCTTTATTTGTGCTTTATTTTTTTGTGGGCGATTTTAGCTCTGCAAGCAATCTGAGCAACTCTGCAGAATTTCTTATTAAAAGTTATTTAAAATATAATAAATTAAAAATGTTAATGCCCTGGTTAAACACCTAAATGACGGGAAATAATCCTGGTATATTCTCTGACATGAAAACTTGCCATGTTTAGTCTTTCATAGAACAGCAAAATGCTCCTGGACTCTGGCTGAGGCACAGTGACTTTGGGAAAACACAATTTCTGAAGGCCCACTCACTGTATAATGACCTTTCCTCCGCTTACATTCCACTTTGTCTACTAAAATGCTCTGCTGGCAGTTACTCAGGTGGGAGAGTGTGGGAGAGTAAAGAGCTTTCCAGATCATCTTGTCCTTTTTTTGTATAAAAAGTGACCAAGATTTACAGGCATGTAGGGATTTGTCTAGACACACACACAACAGTGATGTCAGGATTTCCACTAGCTCCACTCCTCCACCCCTGCCCTGACTTCCTGTCCAGTGCTCTCTCTACTTCCATGGCGAAACAGAATCCAACAGAGAAATACCTGAAATGCCTCCACCAGCCCTCATCCCTAGTTGGAAATGTTATTTATACATGGGGAACTGGGAGCAATCCCTTATGATTAGGTATGATCCTTATTGATAAATATTGCTACCAAATATGATTTTAATTCTATGCAACACAGGTTTTACTTAAATTACTTTAAATGGATAATGGTCAATTGTCTGACCCTTTAGCTCACTGTACTAAGGGATCTTTGGGAGATGGCAAATTCAATTACTATAAAGGTGCTGGTGGTCTATTTACAGTAAACCTATCTTTAATTTCTTTAAGAACTTCTGAGAGCAGTGTCAGTGCATGGCACTCTGAATTGGAGGAGACATATTATCCTAAAAGAGTGCTGTAATATTGTTTGCTCTGACAGGAGAATTTTCAGAGTAAGGATGCTTGAAAGTCTTCGTCGGTGTCCTTGTAGGAGAAAGGATCCACTCACAAATGATGGAGATGGAGGATAGATTTAAATTGCACTTCTTTTTATTATTTTGTGAATTTTTTTTTAGTATATGTCTCCTTTTCAAAAGATGAAGTTATAACATTACTAATACTAGTGGTATTGAAGGTTACAATAGCTGAACGCCATCTCTCTCAAACATTTATTCCATCTAAACAAAAATACCTGATAGAGAGCATTTCCATTATTCACAAGAAATCACACAATATAAAGGTTTCTAACAGTCCTTTTGTAATAGCTTATTTAAATACAAGGGGATGCAATTCAAATTTCCACTTTGTTCAGACTTCACACATACGAGTATATTTTATTCAATTGATCACATTTTTATTCTTTATTGTTCTCTAACTTGCCTTTGATGTCTTAGAGCACCAGAAGTAAAAATCAAGTCTATAGTTATATAAAATACAAAATTCCACCCTATGCATTTGCTTAAAGATAAAAACAAAAACAAACGAAAACAAAGATGTAATAATAAAAAAAAAGCTTCACCATCTATAATTTAACAAAGAGTCAAATTCATTATGTTAAACACAGCTAATGTTCTATGGATTATTTTAAATGTTAGAAATTTGATATTTTATACAAATAGACTTCTCTTTACTTAAAAGGTTTGTTTCTCCCAGGAGCTTATTGTGATATTAGGCTTTTATGAATACAACCAGAAACCACAGTTGGTGCTTTTAGTTGCATCAAATAAAAGATAGCCTCACCTCAAAAAACAAATCTTGTAAATATACATGAAATCACAAAAACTGTCTAAAGTCTTAACTTTTAATAAGCCAGTGTTTTAGCAGTGTTTTAAATTTAAAGAAGAAGAATGACCGTAACCATTGTGGTTGACATACGAGGTGGTATAACTTCTCTTCATTAAAACTTTATCCCAGAATTTATAGCCCAGAAAAAGTTTTAAAGCTCTTCAGTGCACTTTTAGAGAAAAAAGAGAAACAAAGCTAAAAATAAGATGGTAACATAATATATATTAAGTTTGTTTTAAAAGTGCCTTCCTTCAATTTTGCCTTTATGCAAATAAGAGAAAGTCTGTTAAAATTAATCCACACAACAAGAGTAATTCAGTTACCACAAAGAAGATGACATAAGCGGCCAAGTAAAAGAAATTTAGACTCCATGGCTGGTACATTCTGCTTTTTTATCTGAGTCTCTCCCAGGTGGAGCACCTATAGTAGTACATGGGATATTTGACTTTATTATGATAATGCTGCAACCCTTACAGAAAAGATTCATGGAAACATACCAGTGTATGCCTTTACATAATAGAAGTAAAAGACTCCACAGTTATAATACATAATTTAACTATGCAAATACAGACTTAGGTGTGTGGTGATTTATCCATTTGCAATAGCTTGAAATTCTTTGAGAGGATTTTAAGACTTTATTGTCTAAAAATGAATATTTATAATGCTTTAAAGACAGTGGTTACTTAACAGCTAGGCTGTGATGTTTGGAACCAATAAAGAATGAAATAAAAAAACATATTTAGAAAAACTCCTAAGTGGGTTTTGGATAGATTCTGTGAAGATGTGTCAAATTACTTAAACTGATATAATTCCTTTTAGAATATTATATATATATATATATATATATATATATATATATATATATATTTTGTTATATATGTATGTATGTACATAAGACCTATATAACTATTGAGTTTTATTCAGATATCCTTAATGTCAATTAAGGAACCTATTTATGGTTCATTTTTCTTTATTTCCAGGAAACTAAGATATGTCTTTTAAGATCATGTGAAAATGTTTCTTATATATTGAAACAGAAACATCAAAATTCATTAAGAACAAAGCTGTGGCATATTAATCTGTCTGCCAGTTTTCAGCCTAGTGTGAATTCATCTGCTTGTAAGTCTTGAAAGTAGTTATCAAAATAGAAATGCTCAATAATGATTTCAGTTGTATTAACGGATTTGCCTTTTATTAGAAACAGAACGCTTGATAATCTTGTGATATATGTGATCTGAATAAGCTGATTAGTAAATTAGAAAAACAGTTTTCCCTCCCATCTTTTATCCTAAATCTGTGTGAGGAAGCATCCATTACTCACAAAGTGTCAAATGTTATTTGATTTATATGCACTTGAAACAACAAGGACAAAATGTCCAGAGACATGGTAAATATAATAATTTCTTAATTGCAAAGCCAAATAGATTACACACAGCCTTGCAAAATCTAAGACATCTGCTTTGTTTGAGGCAAGAAGAAAGACATCTGGGGGCTTGAATGTTTCTTTGTGACCTGCTTCAGTGTGAGTAACCTTGTAGTTAACTAGGCATTTAGTCAGGTCTCAGAAAGATCATTGCCTGGACTCAGCCTCAGAGGCTGATGGGGACTCAGGCCAAAGCTGAAATGTCATACCCAAAAGATCACTGAAGCCAGGCAGTCGGGGTGGAAGTGTCGTAACTGGGGCACTGTAATAACAGCCATCAACCATTTATCTCTCTGGCAATCACAAACCTACACACATGAAATAATCAATGGAGCAGAAAAAAATTTTTGAACCTAAAAATAAAAATGTCAGCACCAAATCTTCTAGAATAGTTGTTTTCTGACTAATTTGTAACCCATTTATTATTTTCAAATACTCTTAAATGTTGGGGTTTTTTTTTGTTATAGCAGAAACCTTTGGTGAATTCATATGGCACTGGTGGAATAAATTCACAATTTAAAAATTTTAATTACAGGCTTTTGCAATTACAGTTGACTTCTCTAAGTGCAAAGAAGCCACAATAAAGTAGCTCTTCCGCTGTTTGGTTATATTCCTGGGTAATGTTATGTGAGTTCCGTCTGGCACCGAGTGGTTTATTTGTTCAAAGCTGCCTCCTTAATGTTTGGGTTTATGTGCTTGTTCATTGGCCAAAATGAGTGCCCTTCTCCCAGGTTTCCACGTCCCTCGGTGACTTTGTAACAGAGTCCAGATGCAGTGTGAAGGCTTGTGCTGCTTGACAAACAAAACCAAACCCCAAACTGCCTGTGAGTTGTTGATAAATTTTGCTGTTGAAATTATACTTGTCTAAGTGGCAGAGATACAAGATTCACTTCTTATTCAGTATTTGAATGTGCGGACGGCACATTTAATTGCTCCCCATAGGCAGGGATTTGGCAGAGAGAGCCTCGCGTTTTAATCCGTCTGTCTAGCTATATTTTAAAGCACCCCTTGCCACAGAGCCTGCATATTTGTGTTGGCATTAATAGAACAAAAATGTGTATTGGACGTGAAAGGTGTTTGATGGTAGGTAAACACACTTATTTTTCACCTGAATCTGTTTTCTGTACTTACTACGCCAAAAAGGCAGCTGAGAGAATGGTGCTTGCATCAGAGGGAATTAGGAACTGAGGGTTTTCTTTTTTTTCTCAAGTACCATCTTTAGAATGTGAATACAGGGTTAATTTAATTAAGTGACAAAAACCCAATGGTGGCGTTTAGCAAGCAGCACCAATAAGAGAGGTTTTGTATTTAAATAGCAAAGCAGCTGCAAGTGAACCAATGAACCAGATGCTTTATTTAAAAAAAAAGTATTTGATTTCCTTGATTAAAAAAGTGATTCTCTTTGTATGTTCATCATCACTCTTTATAAAAAATGTTAACATAATGTGGCTGATTCTCAATGTTAGACAAAAATAGTGTAAGTAGATGGACTACAAATTTTTGTGTAAGCAAGCACTACAATATTGAAATTCAATGTTGATTTATGAACAAAAATGGAGACTATGAACACAATCAACCTTAGAAAACTTTCTGTATTTCTTTGGTAGAGCATTTTTTTCTGGTCTTTCTCATAATAACATAGAAGGATCTTTTTCAATGTAAAAATGTCTAGTATTCCAATATTTTACTTTTGACATCTTTCACACTGTAAATTGTTTCCACTTTTTTCAAACTAGTATCCTGCATTTTACTTGGAAAGCAGCTTCTCATGCTTGTCTCATTTTGAAATAACATGGGATGTAGAGGCAGGAAAAATGAGTTATAATGCAGGCAATGGGTTCCCAAGTGGTGGTACGCATACCCCCCAGGAGTATGTGTTGGGTCATTCAGGAGTACACGAAAAATAATCAGTAATGGTGAGAAAACAAGTAAAGTAAAAAAATGCAAAGCATTAGTTATGGAACAATAAATGTTAAGTTTGAATTGCCATTAATGGAGACACTTTAAAATTAGATCACATCAATGAATGATGATTGGTGAGGGCGTGGCTATGAACCTTTCCCGCAAACCCCTCTTGTACCAATCATTACACACAATTTCAGAACAATCTATTTGCAGCAGTTCTAGAACTTCCCCAAACATAAATACATCTGTAGCCAGACTGTTGGATCAGTTTAATTATTGACTGAATAAAAGTAAGTGCATTGTCTTTAATCGTGATTCTTTTCAAGTAGTTTTTTTATTTCATGTTTAAATACTTGATCATCATTATCAATATTTAACTGTTATAAATATTGTAAAATTAAATCTGTGGTTTGTACTTTTAGTGTAGTAATTTTTCTTTCCTAACTTATTACCTCATTTCCACTATTTTACATTAAAATAGGCACTGAACAAAAATGTCAGTATTTAGAAACAGCTGTTTTAAAAACAAGGATTAGAAACAATTGTTAGAGATGTGTTTAATAGGGGTGCACAAGTAGAAAAATGTTGGGAACCACTGATCTAGGGCCTTCTCTTAACTCATTATAGGCCTGTAGATATACTTAACGTTGCTGTTTGCAGCCTTTTCCCAATGACTCTACCACTTGCCTCCCAAATTAAAGCAGTTGGGTCATTTGGTTTCTATGCAAGGCAACTCTTTTCTCTTTCCCTGAAATGACATAGCATTTGCTAGTTTTCATCAGTTTAAAAAAAAAACAAAAAAAAGTCAATAGTATATAACAGCAGAAAACTTTGTTTTCTGCTTTGTCAGGAAACTAACAATGTACCAAAATAAAAATAAGTACTAACAGCCTGCTGTGTGATGAGATGTTGGAAGCAAGTGAAATTGAGGCTGCTGTCATGACAGCTGAGAGAGCAGATTCTTCTGGAAGGAAAAAAAAAAGATTTTTCTATAAATTTAAAGAATTTCTCCCAATTATATCTCTGTAAAGAATACTCTTCTAATGTTTAAGAGTGGTATCCCCTATTACCACACTTATTATAGCGAAATGTAAGAATGCATGAGTGGTGGGTGTTTTGTTGTGACATCTGAACTATTTGTAAATATTGTTCACAGCTTTCTTAGCATATTTTAGCGAGGCAACATTTCAGGAAAGTATAATTTATTGCACATGATATAGATGGTGAGCTTCCCAACCCATTTGCTGTAGATGTGTTTGCACAGAAGATAACCGACACTAGGCATATTAGATTAAAGCAGAAAATTTTGGTCTGTGGGTCTGGAGTCTTGTAGTGGTTGCTCTGCCTTTATAAAAAACATTAGTGAGGCCAAGAGATTGGCTTTACTTGATGTCAGGGTCCCAAATAACACAAGTGCCAGCCTGGTTGGGAAAGAGCATGTTTTTCTCTACTAGTGTGCCATGTATATGTGTGTGTGTGTGTGTGTGTGTGTGTGTGTATCTATGTATGTACAGGTTTTTGCCCAGGTAGTCTCCTCTGATTGTGGCATGCAACCCTGATTCCACTGTGTATGGCATTTACTTTTTTCATTTCACATATATATCCTTCGCCTCCGTTTCATTTGGCTTTGTCTTATTCTTTCAAATTTTGCTCAAAGGGAGGTACAGGTATTAGAAGAAGTGCTAAGATGTTTTCTTCCCTGTCTCTTCCTGGCCTGCTTTAAGAAATAATGAAAACAAATTCTACTTTAGCTGGTTTTTCTTTTCTTTTTTAAAGCTGTCATATTTTTGGAAGAAAAAAAGAGTTGAGACTAGTTTGAAAAGCTGTTCTGTTTTCAGGATAAAAGTTAGCAGCAAATTATTTGGACAGTGAGGCCTGTTTATTTTCCATGAAGGAGACTTGGCCAACTTGAACGCCTTCTCCTTTTCTCCTCCTCCTCCCTCTTGTACAGAGGGGAGTTAGCGCAGCTTCACATAAAAACCACAGTTGTATTGAGTGCCTACTACATTCCAGGCCTGTAATAGGAACTTTATGGTAGCTCTCTGGGGTAAAGTGGATTGTCTCCATTTCACAGAGGTAGAAACTGAGATAAAGAGCCAAAGGAACTTGTCTGAGAGCACACAGCCAGTGAAGAAGCGTGCCACGATATGAATCTATGGTTCTCTCACTTCAAAGCTGATGCCATTTTCCTCTACCTGATTAATGCCTTTAATCAGCATGGCATTTATTATTATAGAGGTGCAATCATCGATTGTGGCTGTCAATCAGAATCACCCCTGTGGAATTTCTAAAACATTCAAATGCTTGGTTTCCACTTTTGAACATCAAATTTAGTAGATTTAGGGTGGAAAACTGGCATCCGCACTTTTTGCAGCACCACAGGTTTCTCACACCCATCGTTAACAACTGCTGGCATAGAGTGCCCCTCCCTCTCTCTCTGTGGATAATAAGACAGTCCTGATAAGACAGAGATGACGTTTATGTTAACTTGGCACCAGCTGCAGTATTTATTGGTTCTTAATATTGTTGGTATGCCATTCCATCTAAGTTTTTTCTTTGTTTTTCATCCATTTTTCTGGGATAGATAATTCAGAATGGCCATTGATAAATGCTGGTAGGATGGCTATCAGAACTGTTTTTAGAGGTATTTTATCTGTCGAAGATAATAACCATAGCAAAAGGGTGACCTGTGGGTGGAAGGCATTTACCACCCTTTACAGAAGTAACTTTGCAGCTTCCTCAGCTGAGAGTGTTTGTTTAATTTCTGTTGTTCTCACAGTTTCCGAGAGTCCACACCTGATTCTCAGTGGTGTCAACCTCAGTCTTAGGAGGCCTAGGTGAGAAAGCCTTGTTTGCCCAATAAGTTCAAATTTGCTATTCAGTTCATTAATTTTCTATTCAGTAATATTGAAATGAAGACCAAGCAGAGTCCCTTTTTAACTGATTACAAGTCTCGTGTATTGCTTGTACTAGGCATTACTAAACCATACATAGTTTGAATAGGACTATTCATGCCTCGTTTATGCCTATGTATGCCACCGAACAATTATAAATGCTATAGTGTGCTTCTAAAATGAATTTTTCTGAAAATGGGCTAAAATAGTTCTTTTCTACAACCTTCCAGTTAATGGTTTTGCCAAAAAATTGACTATTGTGTAGAAACCAGCAGAATATGAAAATGTGCAGCTATGACTTACTAAAACTGAAAAAAAAAATGACATGTACTGCTGATTTCATTTACCTGAGTGCACCTTCCAAGTCTCACAGACCTATTTGCAGGCATTTTGCCATCAATGACTATAACTGATCTCACAGAGATTACCCAAATAGCGACTCAGGAAAGCATCTTTAGGGAAAGCTGATCTTAACCTCAAAGTCTATTTACCAAGCATTATTGCAATTAAATTAAAATGGAAGTATTTTTCAACAGTCAGGAACCCAAAGGTGCCATTCCTAGTCTGATACAGGTGTTTTTTCTCTTAAAAAATAAAATGTGCTCCTTTATAAAATATCCCTGGTATTTTCCAACAGTATGCCTGTGCATATCCTATACACATATCTTAGTTAAAAACACTATTCAATGAGTTTTCACTTTGGAAATGTTCCATCCTATTCTTTACCTCCTTTTTCTGGCACCTCACCCCCTACCTCCCCAGAAACAAAGGCATAAATACTGGAGCAGCTGCGACACATCTATCTCTGTAACAGAGAAGCGAGTGATTCTGCGTGAGTCTTCCTAATGGTACCAGAATGATCTCTGCCTGGCTGAACCCAGCAAAGACCCAGTGATTCACGGAGGACTTGCAAACATTCTCTCTGGCTTTCTAAGTGAAAACATACATTGCAAAAGACCCTTAGTTTATATATAAAGCATAAGCAGCAAAGGTGTGCTGTCTTAATTTTTAGTCTAACCCTCAAGACATCCTCATGGCATCAGTATTAGAGCAGGAACCAGGACTACATTTTCCTATTCGATAATAAGCTATGGAAGTTGCATGGGGTCGAGTCTCTAGGAAATCCCCTCTTTCTTTGAAAAAATGTCATTGGTGAGATAGGAGATTGGCACCACAATGAGCAAAATATAGTGCGGGCTGATACGCATTGTCAGGTAGAATTTGGTTTGAGACACTGACTTTTGTCTGTGTGGTGTCTCCGATCCAAAGAAGATGGAAGATGCAAAATTGCAAGTTTCCAATCTCTGGTTAATGTGGTCTATACAACTGAATAATGTATAAGGAGATGTTCCTTTGATAATGTCACAATTATTCATTGTGCAGCCATAAACTCAAATATTCACATTAACAGCTAGGTATTATTTTTCTTCTCTGAAATTAAGTGAGCGGCATCAGTGGTCATAAATGAGAGCATTCATCAAAGGCGGAGCCATGGCAGAGGATTAAGAGAATGCTGATGAAGTGTCCAGATTCCCATAACTTGGAATGGAGCTGCATTCAGCATTCCTTTATTATCCATCTGCCACATAACAAAAAGTCTCCTATATTTAATGCAGGTTTGCCCTAGGCCACGTAATAGGATTAGGAATAATTTCTACAAATTTACAAAAACAAATCACATGGGAAGGCTTAGAATTTGCTAATAATTTCTCCATAGCTGGGAGATCAAAGAGATGTAAGAGTCCCTAGCCAGGCGGCAGTTTGACCCTAGCCAGGCTTTTTTAATGAAAGGGTTAATCTTCTCCGAGGTGACCATAGAGGAGCAGATAGTGTGACCAAAGGCAGATTCAGGCCCCCAAAAAACAAGGAATAAAATAGTCTGAAAAGTACAACAGCAAGAAAACATTTACAGAATCACACTACATTTTCTGGTTAGAAAAAAATAAAACTGCAGAACCTCATTGAAAGGGGCGAGACAAAGGCAGAGCGCTGGCTGAGAAACAAACCCAGGAAAGATCAAAACCCTTCACCATTGCCTTGAGGAAAAAAAAAAGTTGGGCTGCTTGCTTTTCCTTTTAAAGGTTGCCCCATTGTGGGCAGGTGAGGGCCACCATTTCTTCCCCCACTGTCACCGTTTCTGTCGGACTTGAGGAGGAGAGGCCCACCTGGCAGGGGCTGCTAGCACAGGAAGCTCAGCCTCTGGTAAGGTGGTGCCGTCTCAGGTGCACCGCTTTATAAGTAGGCAGATGGGGATAGAAAATCATGAATTTGTACAAGGACTTCCCTTGTCCTTAAAGGGAGAAGGAAGCTGAACCAAGGCATATTCAAAATAATTAGGGTAGCTAGGACTAATGGCATTGTTTCTACGTCTTCTAAATTCTCCATTACTAATTTGGGTGGTGGCAACCTGTAGTCAAATTCTCCTCTCCTGCCGTTTCTTCCTCAGTGGCTGTAACAAGGCAGCCAGGATTCCCACAGGTCAAGACCCCCATCTGCTTGTTTTCCCTAACAATAGTTAGGGGACCCCATTGCCAGCTGCATGACTTGTTTTCAAGACATCCTGAACAGAGCACTGTGAGCTTCATCAAGTGGAGGGGTTAAGTTTAGAATCTGTCTGATGTATGAGAGATAGTAGATAATTTCATAGTCTCTCTGAAGGGTGAGTCAGCCCTTTGGCGGAGGTGACAGTTTTCTGTTATTATACCTCTGAATCTGGGAGTTCATACAGCAAAATGGAGATCAAAGTTGCCTGCCCACCCACTTCTATTACCTGTTGGTCTGTTAAGACTGAGGTGAAAGTCCTTTTCAGAAAGCTCACTCACTAAAAGAGATTGGGTTGGGAGAAAAGGAAGGAAGTTCATTGAGAAGATGGTATCAATAGTCCAATAATGACCCCAAAATCGGGGAAATGTTTCGGTTTTTTGTTGTTTGTTTTTTTTTTTTTTTTTTTTTGAGTTATGCTTTTCTTTCACTCCTAGGTAGGTCCTGATAAGAAGTGGGTTTGATGAATCCACTTTTTCTCTGGTAAGAGAGAAGATATCAACTCCATTCCTTCAGTGCACTTGGATCCTCTAAATTCTTTCCCCACCATGGAAGGAAACCAATTATGGGTTATTTCAGGGCCTCATTGGAGTTGGTGAAGAATAAATGTCAAAACCTCAATATCATGCCTGTCTATTTCAAGCAACACCAGATTTCTTTGTATTGGCAGTGTGGAAGAATGGTTGGTTCTTCAGCAGAAACAGCAAATTTGAGATATAAAATACAGCCTATCTTGGTAGTCATAGGTTTATTGACTTATAAGATGTCCAGAGTCCTAAGGTTGAAGCTTAACAACATTTAATTTGAGTTCATTCTTGGTCTTTTTTTGGTTAGTGCTTTGCGTGCATTGCGTGCTATTCTAAATGCTATAAATGTATCAACTGATTTAATTCTTACATATTCCTATGATGGACAAACATTTATTGTTTGTATCTTATAGACAAGGAAACTGATGCTCAGACAAGTTAGGTGGTTTGCTTAAGGTTACAGCTGGTAATTGACAGAGCCAGGCTTTGAACCTAAGCCTGAGCATTATGCCACACTCTCAGTTTCTCCCTCTTCTGGCTAACTGTTGCTTGTATTTAAAGACTCGGAGGTGAGAGGAATCTTGGACATAAATGAGTTGTGCATGCATTTGATTTTTCAGATGATTAAATCAAGACTCTGAGACAGTGATTGATTTAATCTAGGTTATACAATTAATAGCAGAGCTTGATCAAGAGAATCCAAGTGCCTGACTATCTGCCTGTCCAGAATCCTTTTCTTGAGAGCATACTGTTTTTCCCTGCTGCTGCCTCAGTTAAAAAGTCCTCCACTTCTCTCTGACCCCTGATTCCCATCACTTCTTTTAACATACAGCAGACATTATTCAGCCATCAATAAACAAGCAATGTGTTGAATTTGGGGGAAGTGAAGATGAATAGAACACAATCTCTTTCTACCCTTGACACACGTACTGTCCACAGAGGGAGAGATATAAAGAAAGAGTTGCAAACTCATGAAAACATTGCTATCAATGGAGATATGTATTCAGTGTGATATGGCAGCATGGAAGAGACAGAGCTCTTGATGGTAAAGTCAGAAATCAGTTCATGGAGAGACTCATACTTGAAGTTTTTCCATTTCTAAGGGTAACTAGGATTTTACCAGGTGAACAAGGACAAAGAAGATAAATTTTGAACAAAAGGACAGAATAGGTGAAATCATGGTTGTGTTAAAGAGAATGACACATTGAGGAACCATGCTTATAGGTAGATGCTATTTAAGTACAAAGCGGGGGACAGACCGAAAATTATGAGTGCCCAAACTGTGGCAGTGAGAAAAGCATGAAAAGAACAGATTTGAAAGAAAGAAATGGATTGACAGGACCTGGTGGCACAGAAGCTGAGGAAGAGGGACTCCCAGTTTTCTTTCTGGGGTGATTGGGTTGATGGTGGTGCTTTTCACTAAAATAAGACATAGATATAGCAGGGTAGGTAGAAAATATAATTCTATTTTGAACAAGCAGCTTTAAGTGCCTGTTGGGCACTCAGGCATACTTGTCCAGTTGACAACTAAGAATATGTATCTGGAAATCAAGGGAGACAACTGACTGGGAGATGAAGATGTGGGCAACTTCAGGCTGTAGGTGGTAAATGAAACCATGAAATAGATGAGATGTTTTCAAGGAGTGTATATGGAGTAATAAGAGGGTGAAGTCCCAGTGCTGCAGGAATGGGCAGAATATAAAAGCCTGCAAACAAAATCGAAAGGAGTCAATAAAGGTATATGGCGTAGCAGGGAAAGGAGGAAGGGGGTCAGAATAGAGCGAGTGGTCAGCAGTGTTGCTCAGGGGTCAAGAAAAATTGAGGACTGAAAAGTAGCCATTGGGTATATCAAATAGTAAGGATGGGGATTGAAACAACACCAGTTTTAGAAGCCCCCTTTGTAGAATCTGCATGAGTGAATGAATAGTTATGAGAAAAGATGGAGAGTGGAATTCGAAAATAAAAAGGAGGGCGAGTGGTAAGGCAAAAGATAAGGGCATAATAAGCCTCTGTAGGCTGAAGGGAAGCAGCTAGAAAAGAGACTAAATTGGAGACACAGAATGCATCCCAGGGAAGCGGGTGGGACCGGAAGGAATCTAGAGCACACGTGGCCAAGTGGCTTCAGTGGTGCCGAGCCTTCATGGCCATATAAATAGAGGTGACATTTTTCCCTCAAAGAATCTCTTCTAAGTCAGTGATTTAAGTCTGGGGAATTTGTGGGGTTTGGGGAAGTCTTAGGATGGGATGGGGAAGGAACTCTTTGGAAGTCATGCTGAAGGAGAGATATGTTCTGATGGTAGAGGGTAGGGATGGGAAGAGGGACTGAAGGAAAGTCACGTTTTAGGGGGAAGGGGAGAGAAAAGGGACTACTATCTCCGTAGTGAGAGATGGAGTCTGACAAGAGCCTAGCTTAGCAACAGAGCCTCAGGGCTAAATTAATTTTAAGGGTGGTGGTGAGCTTTCTGGAATTTTTGTAACCATCTTCCTGTTAGGTATGTGTACACCGATAGGTGAAAGGGATGCATGTGTTTGTTAAAGTGCTCTTTTTCAAAATGCCGGCATGTTTTGCGACCAAGACGCTTTGCCCCGCTTCTCGGAACTACCACACACAGAGACAGGGGAGCTGCTTTCATTCTCCCTTCTTTTCACCACCGCCACAAGGGCAGTGGTGCTATTTCTCCTCTGTCCCTTGGTGGGCATACAGAGTATAGCATTCTCTTGTGGTGGGTGTCACGGCAGCAGCCTCAGGTTGGCTGGTGGCAGGAATGGCAAAGCTCGTCCGAGAGAGAAAATAAAACCTGTCTCGTGGAGATCTGGAACACTATGGGGCACTGACGGAGCTCCAGTGCACCGTCACACAGAAGCAAGGAAGGAAGTAGCGTTTCGTTTTACCTAAGTATCGCTGGCAGTTCAGCCGGAGTCAGCACGCGGGCACGGTGACTGTGCGGGTGCTGGCGGTGTCGGTGGCGGCCGTGGCAGCTTTGTCAGGCAGGGTGGTGATGGACTACCGGGCTTCAGTGTCCCAGTCGGGACTGGAGGTTTGACTTGCCAGGGCCAATCCATGAAAACACCGGGAACAAGCACTGGGCTTCGCAAGCGGTGGAGTGGAGTATTTAAAAGGCAAACAGCCTGAATCCCACCCACAACTCTTCCACGTCCTGGGTCAAGTTATTGAATCTCCCTAAACCTCAGTTTCTCATCTGAAAAATGGCCATTATATAACACCCACCTCACTGGGAAGTTCTGAGAACTGACTTATTTTTAAAAAGATTTTTATTAAAACGTAACTAACATACAATACTGTATTAGTTTCAGGTGTACACAATAGTTATAACATTTATATACCTAAAGAAGTGCCAAGTCCAGCAGCTGACACTGCACCATACCGTCACAATATTGCTAGTCTCCCTATGTTGTACATGGCGTCCCCATGACTTATTTGTTGTACACCTAGAAATTTGAACCTCTTATTCACCCTTCTCTTCCCCTTTTCTTAATTTTTTCAATTACAGTTGACATTCAATATTATTTTATGTTAATTTCATGAGTGCAGCAGAGTGGTTAGACATTCATATAATTTAAAAAGTGATTGATCCCCTGGCTAGCGTAGCGCCCACCTGGCCCTGTACATAGTTATCACCGTGTCAGTGACTACATTCCCTGTGCTGTACTTTATATCCCCATGACTATTTGGAGCTGCCAGTATGTACTTCTTAATGCCGTCACCTTTTTCACCCAGGATGAAAATGTTCTCTGTACGTATGAGTTTGTTTCTGTTTTGTTTGTTTGTTTATTTTGTTCTTTAGATCCCACATGTAAGTGGAATCAGATCGCATCTGTCTTTCTCTGTCCAACATACTCCACTCTGTACAATACCCTCCAGGTCCATCCTTCTGCTGCAGATGGCAAGAACCCATTCCCTTCCATCACTGAGCAATACTCCATTGTATATATGTACCACCTCCTCTTTATCCATTTTTCCTTTGACAGACACACAGGCTGCCTCCACAGCTTGGCTATTATAAATAATGCCGCAATGAACAGATGGATGCACATGTCCCCTTGAAGTAGCATTTGGGTTTCTTTGATAAATACCCTGAAGTGGGATTATTGGGTCCTTTGTTTCTCGTTACAGTCTTCGTTTCAAAGTCTAGTAGAAGTATGGCTACCCTAGCTTCCTTTTTTTTTTTTTACTTTCCATTTTCATGAAATATCTTTTTCCCAATCCTTGATTTTCAGTCTTTGTGCATATTTCAATATGAAGTAACTCTCTTATAGGCAGCATATATAAGGGTCTTGTTTTCTTATTCATTCAGCCACGCTATTACTTTTCTTAGAGCATTTAATCCATTTATTTTGAAAGTGATTGTTGATAGATATGTAGTTATTGCCATTTATTATTCATATTTTTTTTCTCTTCATCTTAAAGAATTCCCTTTAAGATTTCTTATAATTCTGGTTTGGTGTTGGTGAACTTCTTTAGCTTTTTCTTGTCTGGAAAGCTTTCTGTCTGTCCTTTGATTCTAAATGATAGCTTTGCTGGGTAGAGTAATCTTGATTGCAGTCCTTGCTTTTTATCACTGAATATTTCCGGTCAGTCCCTTCTGGGCTACAAAGCGTCTGCTGTGAAATCAGCTGACAATTTTATGGAAGCTCCCTTGAAGGTAACTAACTGCTTTTCTCTTACTGCTTTTAAGATTCTTTCTTTGTGTTTAACATTTGGCATTTTAATTATGATGTATCTTGGTATTGGCCTCTTTGGGTTTATCTTGTTTGGGACTCTCTGCACATCCTGGGTTTGTATATTTATTTTCTTCACTAGGTTGGGGAAGTTTTACATTATTTCTTCAAATAGGTTTTCAATTCCTTGCTTTCTCTGTCCTCCTTCTAGAATCCTTCCAATGAGAATGTTGGTGAGCTTGATGTCCCAGGGGCCCCTTAAATTATCCTCATTTTTTGGGGGGGGGGATTTTTTTTCTGTTTTATTTGACTGTTTTCTGCTACCTTATCTTCTAAATTGCTGATTCATTCCTCTGCTTCATCTAATCTACTGTTGATTCCCTCTAATGTATTCTTCATTTCAGTCATTGTACAGGATCTGCCATAAATAATGTCCCCTTTTTATTTACAAAGTCATACGCATATAATTCTGTAACATATCATAACTACATTAACATAACTACTTAAAAAAGGGTGTTATTTCTGCCAGACCCTGCATTCTTTATTTCTGTTTCTTTTTTATGTTTTCTATCTCCATTTTTATGTTTCCTATCTCTTTGTTGATGTTCTCCCTGAGTTTATTTAACATCATTATAACCAGTGTTTTAAACTCTGCATCTGGTAGATTACTTGTCTCTCTTTTGTTTAGTTTAGTTTAGTTTTGTTTGTTTGTTTGTTTGTTTGTTTGTTTTTGGTGGAGCTTTGTTCTGTTCTTTTATTTGGGAACATGTTTCTTTATTTTTCCATTTTGACTGCCTCCCTGTGTTTGTTTCCATGAAGTAGGTAGGGCTGCTATGTCTCCCAGTCTTAGTAAATGGGCCTTATGCAGTAGTTGTGCTGTGGGACTCATCATTCTCCCCTGTCAACTGGGCAAGGTACTCCAGGTATGTTCCTTATGTGGGTTGTGTGTGCCCTCCTGTTATAGCTGAGCCTTGGTTGCTGCTTGCTTGTCAGTGGAAGGGATTGATCCTAAGTCTCATTGGTTGTAAGGACTGGCTGTGACTATAGTGGAGGAGGTATTGTGTAGAGGCTGACCCTACAGAGCAAGATTCATGTTATCAGGGCTCTGGTGCCTGCCCAGTGTTTTCTTTGAGTGTATCATTCTTGGAGGCTGTAGGCTGATGCTCGAGCTAGGTCCAAAGCTGGCCACTGGGCGTGTCAGCCTCGAGGCCTTCTGAGAGGGCCCCCCCCCCCACCAGGCCAAGTTCAGCTGCAGCTTGTGCCCTACCCAGGGCCACCTGGCATGAGCCACAAAGCAATTTGCAGATGGCTGCCACCTGCGCTAGGCTTGGAGGTGCCCAAGAGGCCAAGCCAGGAACCAAAGCCAATTGTCAGTGGTGCTGGGCTTAGGGCTGCTCAGCCAGAAGTATGGGATTTGCTGAAGCCATATGCTATGTGTTTGTGTTTTGTGAATTTTGGGAGATTTTAGGAAAGTTTGCAGCATGAGCCAAGGCAGGCCATTTATATGGAAAAGCCACTGGAACCCTCATGGGTGGGCCTGAAATTTGGGTGGGACGGGGTCTCCGAGAATCTGGGAAAATAAATGGTGTTAGCCAGGTTGATAGACACTCAGATATTGTGACCACCTGCATCTGCATGTTGGTCAGGGGGAGGGGTCAACAAAGAAACAATGGCTTCTGCCAGCTTCTCCTGGGGAAAGCTGCCCCTCTCACCTTCAACCCAAAGCTAGACAGTTTAGGTCCTGCCCTATGTCCCTGGCACCTGTTAAGCCACTGCCCCAGTACTGGAGCTCAGAGCAGGTGAGTTCGCCAGCAAGTAAGTTCATGCACAAGGTCTTTAAAATAACTGCCTGGGACTGCAGCCACCCTAGTCTCACTCAGCCACAGTCTTTACTGGTTTTCACAGTTAGAAGTTGTGGGTACTTTTCTCCCTGCACTGTATACCTGGGCTTGGGAGCCTGGTGTGGGGCTGGGACCCCTCACTCCTCAGAGGGTCCTCTGCAGCTGAGATATCCCTCCCGATTTTTTTAAAAATTTCTTTTCTTTTTCTATTTTTTCTTTTTCCCCCTCCCGATTTTTAATGGTCCCATTTGGGTGTGGGACCAGCTCATCCAAGTCAGTGCCCTTTCAGCATTTTGCAGGTGGCTTCTTCTGTTTGTCCTTAGTTGTAAGGCTTCGGTTTAACTAGGCTTCAGGTGATTTTCAATGATGGTTGTTCTGTAGTTGAGCTGTAATTTTGATGTGGTCATGAGAGGCGGTAAGTACAGTGTTTACCTACAATGCCAATGTGCCTTGAGGATTGTTTTAAATCTTTCAGTTAATATAGTTATAGATATTATCCCAGAAGCTGGCAGTAAACCCTCAATAATGATTAGCTCACTGAAAGATGTAATGCTTGGTTATTGGCATCAGGGCTCAGGACATAAATGAATGGAACTTGGAGATACTGAGATCTGAATGTTAATGGCTATGTTTATGTCATAGGTTGGGGGAAACTTGGACATTGTAATTAAATTGCTTCCCATCTTAAGCATAGTAAGCAAGTTTACTCAAAGTTAAGAAGAAAGGAGCAACAGTTAATTGCATTAAAATGCTGCTGAGCTTTTAAAATCAAAAGGATTCCTGGATTTGTACTTCTAATCTTCCCGAGGAGTGAGAAAACAAATGGGATGTTTTTGGAACTAGCTTTAGGTGTTCTGTGCTTTCTTTCCAACACCCCAATCTATTCTATTTGCACTTTAATCAGAACCAGAATATTTGGAGTGGAGGAATTTAGTAGTAATTCCCAGGCAAAATTCCTTATGTTACTCGTCTATGAGTTACCATATAGTGTGTGTGTGTGTGTGTGTGTGTGTGTGTGTGTGATACTGGAAAGTGGCTGTGTGTTATCGTTAGGTGAATGCCAGTGATTTCTGGCAATAGGAATTTGTATAGCAAATACTCCAAACGATAGTCATGGGATAACATACATTTTATAATAGCACCTAAAATAAATCATAAAGTATTGTCACTGATACATTTTTACATATAACTTTTGTATTGTACATAATTTAAATCTTTGAAGTAGTTTTAATGATTAACTCTTAATTAAGGTGTGGTGGGAGTTCTGTTCTTCAGGGCACGTACTCATTCTCTATTTTAATGACACTAGGCAACCTGGGTCAAGACTGACTTAGCTGGTTAGTGATTCTTAACCAGGCATAGGTAAGCAGAGAAAATTCTGTATAGCTATTTAAAAATATATGAGACTAAGTCCATACCCATAGGTTCTTATTCAGTGGGATTTCAGGAGGGGTTCCCCATCTGGATAATTCTGATACACACTTGGAGTTGAGAACCCTTAGGATAAGTATAACTAAAATAACAGACATACATTTTATTTTTAAAATTAATGAACAGCTTGGTGTGCTAGACTTCATCTAGTTCTCATTGATGATAGTGCCTGCAAAAATGTGTATTTTAAAGTGAAAATGATCAGTAAACATCCTTATTTGAGTATATGTCTCCTATCATGTGACCATTCCGTTGGAGGCAGGTTTGGCGTCAGTGGTAGAGTGAGGGGGAGAAGCCGGGAGATGGCTCATCTTGTAGGTTGTTAAGTACGGAACTCGTTTTTATTTTGAGGCACCGTCCGTAAGTGTGGTTTATAGGCACTTTTGATTAAGGGACATTTATTTCAGGGTAAGATGAGTAAGGAGCAGCAGAATCTCCAGGGGATGCTGAATCAAGAGAGGTGATAATGAAAAGCAGGTCATGGAGTTGAGCTTTCATTTCTTGGCTTGATGTTCACATCAGTTCCTTCTACTCAGATCACTGGCATGGCTACCAATGATGGCATTTTGGATTTGCCAGTAGCAGAGAAACACCCAGTGTTCCCATGAGGACATTGCTTAAACCATTTTGCAGTAAACAGGGTGTTTGTCAAATTAGAAGATCAAGTTCTATTATCCTTCAGTGTGGGTAGGAGGAAAGCCTGGCTAACAAACTGTTACAACATCTCTAAATAAGCTTTCTAGGATGGAATGTTGAAATGGTAGCTTATTGTGCACTGGAAGATCCAGTTGTCCTCATATTAACAATTTTACCTTTTTTGTTTTTCTGACTTGCTAGCGAACTAAGGAATGTGACCATGACATCTGGACATCTGTCACCCTACTGATCTCCTGTGCTGATTCAGAACTGTCCCAGAATGGAATCTCAGGATAAATTAGAGGCTGGGTGGCTTAGGGCATGAGTTTCCTTTGAGTAGCTTGGCTTAAAGGCTAATTGCCTCAATCACACAGCACCTTTGAGAACCTTGGATTCTCATCTTGTTTCTCTCAAGAATCAACCACCTTAATGCCTACTTGTTAATCCTTCAGGGAAATTGCACATGATGTTATTACATATTGTGTATTTATTTTAGTTTATGTATATTTAAAACAAAGGAAGATGCATGACCTTGTCTTCATACCTGTTTTATTTAAAAACAAATTATTTGCCCTCACTTCTCTAAGTAGAACCTGACCAGAATCTCACATCCCCACCCCCAAATACTCAACCCAAATATTACAATGTAATTGAAATTAGATTAAAAAATTAAATGACATTTTGTGAGCTGTTTAAAAGGGTCAGCAATGTGTTTGAGCACTGCGAGATTAACCTTTGCTCATTTGGGAAAATGCAGACTTCAATAGGGATTCTGTGGCTGGGGTTGCACTTGCTAAAAGTTTAAAACAGTAATTTTTTCCTAAGAAAGGTCATCTTGAGCTAAAATGTCAAATAAATTATTTAGATTACTGAATTAGAAAAGTGAAGATCTGACAGGCTGAATTTTTTATGCACATTAGCCACAGCCAGGGTCTCTCCATGCTCTTTTTATTAGGTAAAGTGCACCCCCTTGCCTCTTATTAAAAATCTTTCCATTTAGTCCAATACACTTTCTTTGATAGATGACTGCTGCTTTTGAGCATCCAAATACACGAGGCTGCTGAATTCACATGGTCTGTGTTCATTTTGCATGCCTCCTAGACTGGATTCTCGTGAAGAGGCAAATGGGGAGGGGTGGGGTCCATCCGTACAACCAACAGTAAATGTTTGTATATATGTATGCATACAGATACATGAGCATGGGTATACTTGTACACACACATATATATTTTTTTCTTCAAGCAAGATAATCTTGGACTTCATAGAAATAGAAACCGCTCCAAGGGCATATAGTATGTTTCTAACAGGGAGCATGTAGTATTATCAGATTGTTCCCACTTAGGAAATAATACCAAAAAATTAAATGGCTCTGTGACCATGTGACCTAAAACTTCTCTTAGAAGCAAGGGTACTCTCTGAAGGAATTTCTAAGTGCCACTGCCAGCTTGGGAATATGGCAACTCTCTGGTTAGTACTTACCTCCTACAGCACTCGCAGTCTTTCAAAAAACTTTCTGATTCAGGGTATTATAGTTGATGCCCAGTACTAGTTCTCTTTAATACATGAGAAAATGGAGTTTTATACATGAGTGCTGTCATAGTGATAGAACTTGGTTACTATTATAGACTTGCGAACTTGAGTCCTAACATTGGCTCCTTTTGTACCAGTGAATCTGTGGTTTCTTAAGCAGAGAAGTTTTTCAGAATGTTTAGTTGAATGTTTTGGTGCCTATAGGTGGAAATATTAGGTGACATTTTCGAGTGCCTTTATATCTTTTAGGTACATAAAATAGAGTATTCTTTATTTCTGTGAGGCTTTTAGCTTGTATCTCATGTTTCTGGCTTATACATATATGTGTGTGTGTGTGTGTGTGTGTGTGTGTGTGTGTATATGTGTGTGTGTGTGTGTGTGTGTGTGTGTGTGTGTGTATATATATATATATATATATATATATATATATATATATATGTATTGCCAACTCCATTATTCAGAGAACTTTGCTCTCTAGGATTGTTATATTTTTCAAGTTGCTTTTCACGTCTACCTTGGGAAATTGTTTTTACATGCCTAAGGCTCCAAAGGCTTGTAGAACGTAAATATTATACAAGACTAGGGTAGAGTTGAAATTAGAACTCACAATTTGGAGAGTCTTGGTTTTACCTCTGTGGTTGAATTAGTTTATTTATTTTCTTCCTTCTCCATCTGCCCCCAATTTTCCCTTCATTTCCTTGCCTTCCTTCTGTCTTCCTTCTTCCTTTTCTGCCCACTGACACATTACCCACATTATGTGGGTAATGTCAGGGCCCTGTATTTCCAGGCCTCCTGGCAGTTGGGCAGAGCTTGATGACTAGTTTTGGCTAACAAAATGTGGGTAGAAATGAAATGTGTCACATCTGGGTTAAATGGACCTGTCTAGCAACTTTTCTCTTGCCTAGGGAATTGTGGAAGAGGACTTGAATTGTGATAGTTGGATTACAACTATGAAATCAATCCTGTGGAGATGCCCTGGAGAAGCACCAATGCCTGTAGTGGGTTTCCCATGAGGAAAAACATTAACTTTTGCTGGTTTATATCTATGGCCTTTTGGAGCTATTACCATACCATAACCTAGCTTACTCTGACTAAAACAGATTAAAGTTGACTCTTTCTTCAGAATTTTATTTTCAAAAAATTCATTACATATTTTTGTTCTTTTCTTCTCTTGGCCCTTTATCCTAATTGTTTTCCTCTTATATAAGTTCTCTGTGAGTATCTAGGTTCATATATAGTGAGCATTGTTTTCCTCTGTCCTCAATGATTTTTCTGTCCTCAATGTAACATTCTTAACATAATGTTTATATTTAACCTCTCTTTCTGTATAGTAAGAAACCAGTGGATGCTAACACACAAAAAGAATGTTATATTACTAATATTTCTCCTATATATTTATAGAGAGGAGTCCCTGGAAATTTTGGAATTTATAAATGTTGAGTTTTAGAGGAAGAGTTCAAACAGAGAAAATGAAAGGGTTTCAAAATGTCTATTTCTTTTTTATCACTGTAAAAATAAAGACATATTGCTTTACGCATGGCCCATTAGATCACTGACATTTGGAATGCATGACTGTGGTTTTCAATTGATCTTTAATTTGAAGGCATGTGAGAAGTTGTCTAGGAATTGCTGGGCACTAAATATAATTTTCCAAATATCATCTAAATTTTTGGCATTGAAGTTACACTAACTTTAAGAGCTTAAAAAATTGGCTGATGCAAGACAAAGGATAGCTCTAATGTTCCTAAGCTTAAATTCTTTGTAGGGGGCAATACTCTCTCAGGGCTAATGCATTCCCAAGCAACTTTTAGAAAAGGCCTCTGGGACTAAGCAGGATTTTTTTTGAGGCCCAGGCTTTTGTATACTTTAATGTGTGTGTACCTGGGTATAATCTTGATTTATACAGCATTCTCCAGAGGTTGAGGTATGGGTATGTTATGCCCTTTTTTCATGGTTTTGTGTCCAAATGAAATTTCCGGAATATCCCTAGGGTAAGAGCTTTCAGTGACTCCTGAATTACATCTGAACTCCTTTGCTTGTATGCTTTCCTATAGTTTAGTCTCCCTCTATTCAAACTGCTTTCATGGGATACCATTTTCTGATCCAGTTGAGCAGCGCACTCTGAGTTTATTGCCTGTGTTCATACTGTTTCTTCACTTGGGATTCTCTTCTTTCCTCCTCCTGTCTTATCTTTGATTTAGCCATTTTTTAAGAGTCAGCTTCAAACCCAACTATCCACTAACCCTCCTTTTATTAGTAAAGGCAAAAACATTCTAGTGGCTACCTTGGGACTGAATTATACTTTATGTATGTTACCCAATAAATCATAAATCTCAAGGAATGGGGGTAAATATGAAATAACTTCTTTTAAAGAGGGGTCCAGGAAAAGGGGTCAAACTTTGAAGATTGAGACTAAAATTAGGTTCCCACCCATAGGATTCAGTCAAGACCAGAATGGGTGAGAAAAGTGTAGGAGTCTGAAGAATCCTGGGCAAGTGAGGCTCTTTATTGAGTTATCTGTCTGAAGGAATTCACTGCAGGAGAGAATAGAATCAGAATTTAAAAATGGAGATAGAGACGAGCAGCCAGTAATGTTAATAAGCTGGAAGATCTGGGTAGCAAAGGGCCTGGAGAACAAGCAACATTATACTGGGCAAGCTAAGACCAGTGCCCCCAAAGAGAGAGCTAAACATGTGAAAGTTATTTGCTGTAACCTTACATTTCTGCAGTAGTTATCTACAGGGCTGGGTGTAGGTCATTAAAGGAATGTAGCAGGAAACACAATAGCCTTTCTCTGTCTCTGAAATCCTGTTAAACTTATGGTCAGCTACATAATTTAGCACTTATTTCATATATTAGCTCTTCAAGCATTAGTTTTGCACCCTCACAGCATATGCTGCAGTATACTAGGAACATTAGTGGAATGCTTACACAAGGAATGCTTCTTGATTGATTGATGGATAGAGTCTCTCATTTAGAGAGATTTTTATGTAATTGAACCACTGTCTATTCATTTTATGTTTGCAAATATTTTCCCAAGTGAGTATTCAACCTGTTCTCCATATATATCCAAGTTCTGTCCTTATACCTATTTTCTTGCTGATGCATCCACTCTTACCTACTACCCATAGTGGGACAATAGGTGATATTTTTGGCACTGAATTACCCACTGGCTCATCTGCCTGGACTTGGGAGATGGAGAGTGAAATATAAAAACTGCAGCCAGAAGGGAGTTTTTTAAATCTGGGGTTGTTGCCACTGCACAACTGGGCATTGAGAAACAATAGGAAAGGAGAGGGCAGGTAAATAATGAATTTCTTTGTCATTTTTATTTTTGAAAGACTGACTCAGAAATTTCAATTTAGTCATTAACAATGTACAGGCAGTTCTCAAACCATTTTTCAAACAAAAGAGAACCCAGTGATTCAAGTTCTGAATAATTATGGGAGAACCTGAAGGGAGGTGGGGCAAGTTCATCCATAATTATGAAAGGGTTTGTTTGCTGTCCTTTCCCTCCTTCAGCAGTAAGAACACACCCACATTACTATCTGGGCATCCCTGGTCCAGTCCTTTGGAAGACCCGAAAGTACTTTCCTGATCTGTGTGTTAAAAGCCTGATTTTGCATAGATTGGCTTCAGAAAGAAAGAACTGCTTGATTGCAGCTAATCTTTATGATTTCTGGCAATTTGTTCCTTTAAGGACTGATTAATTACCAGACCAGAGCGAACCATTCCCAAATCTTTGATGGCTAGCTGAGGAGGTGAATTGGCTATTCCCGTACTCCAGAATCAGGCTTTCAGTAGTTCTAAATGCACGCAGGAATTAATTTGGAGGGAGATGCTGTCGTGATTCTGCAAGGGCTTGCTTTGGAGAACTTTCTTGTCTTAGGCACAAATTTCTAATAATGAATTTGACATCGACTTTTTGGCACTGGTTTAAAAAAATCTGAAAGATAAAACTCAGACTAGGAAGAGTTTTAGGAAGAACTCACCATCTAATTTCTAACTCTTAACTCAACACTCTTTGAGAACTCTGCTTAAAAATCACTATTTTAAAAAAGGTTTTCTTAATTTACCTTGCACCATTCTGATGACTTTTTCAGTCCAGTTCCTACATCAATAGTACAACAACCTCAACCAGTACTACACAACCATGACAATTATTAGGCATCAGGCAATGTTCTGAGAGCTTTACATGTATATTGACTTATGTAATCTTTACAGCAATCAAATGAAATAAGTAATATGGGTTTCCCATTTTATAGATGAGAACTCTAAGATCAGTTTTCACAGCTAAGAAGTGAGTGGCAGACATTCAAAGCCAAACTCTGTAGCTCTAAAGTTTGTTCTTCATGTCTTTATTTCTGGTTTCAATCTATGATCCTTTCACTATATATGCACTTTATTTTCTACTGATTTAAATATTATTTTCTTGGTATTTAATTGTTTCACATATGATGTAGGTATTAACGTTATAACTTCTTGAGATCAGGAACCTGTCTAAAGCTCATTTAAATTTTTGTAATCTGTATAATTCCCATCATAAGACGTTAGCTCAATGTGCAATTTATCCAACTATATTATCCTTGGCATTCAGTTTCACTCAAAAACTTTTACTAAAATTTTAGTATTGCCTCATTCTCTGTGATACCAGAATAGCTTGCATCTTGCACATAAAGTGAATAAGAAATATGTTACAAATAGGACTACCTATTAATTCATGCAGTATTTTTTGAGTACCTACTATGTTTCAGGCCCTGAGCTAAACATTAATATATTGAGATCTCATGAACCATACAATCTAGATAAAGAGATCCTGCTAATAATTCACATATAATAAACTCTAGTAACCACTATGAAGGAAATAGTGTTGGATACTGTCAGAAAGTGGAATAGGGGAATTCATGTGAGCTGAGGGAGTTGGGAAAGGCTTCCCATAGGAGGTGATGTTTGAGTTGAGATCTGAAGGATAAACAGGAATTAGAGTGGCCTACAGAGCTTTGGGCAAAATTGACTCCTGCCTGACTTTCTACACTCCCCTCTCTCTTCTTCTTTTCATTCTTTTCACACTTATCATCTGATAAGATCATCAGATGAAACTGGCTGTCTGTTTTTAGATTATTTTATGTTATTCTCTCTACTTAAAGTTACTTTTCTTACTCTTTCTTTTCTATTTATCTCATTTCAACTGATGTACTTTGGGCATTGACATATTCTGAACATTGTATCAGGTTCTCCAGAGAAATAGAAACACCAGGAGATATCTATATATCTACCTTTATTTCCATCTACGTCTATCTATTGATACACACACACACACACACACACACACAGAGAGAGAGAGAGAGAGAGAGAGAGAGAGAGAGAGAGAGAGAGAGAGAGAGAGAAAGAGAGAGAGAGAGAGAGAGAGAGAGAGAGAGAGAGAGAGAGAATGTTGATTGATTGATTGATTGATTGAGATTTATTTTAAGCAATTAATCCAAAACCTGCAGTGCAGTCCGATAGGCTGGAAACTTAGCAGGAGTCGATGATGCAGTCTTGAGGGAGAGTTGTTTCTCCAGGAAACCTTAGCCATTGCTCTTAGGGCCTTGGATGAGGCAAAGCTATATTGTCAAGATTATCTCCTTTACTTAAAGTCATCTGATTATAGATTTTAATTATATCTACAAAATACCTTCACAACAACCCCCAGATTAGCCTCTGATTAAATAACTGGGTCCTATAGCCTGCCCAAGTTGACACATAAAACTAACTAGCACAGGCATTAATGTCTATGTTCAGATAGTTTATAGTAGCGATAATAGTATGGCCTTCAGTTATATTCCTGACATACCTTCGTCTTTATAGGCCAGATCTTTCTACTCACTCTCCTCGTGGAGGTCTTATTCCTTCATTTTGGAGGTCCTGTTTGTATATTTAAAAAAATTCAATTAAACAATGTTTTCTATTTTACTTTAAAAATCTTTCTTACTATTGGAAATATTACTCCAAAGTCGCTAGCACATTAGGTCTGTTTCTTCAGGAAATAGTCTGTAATAACTCCTTGCCTTAACATTTTCCCAAGTTCAAATGGATACCTTGGGTTGAGCCATTATTTATTCATTCATTTAATCCTTCATTCATCACCAATGATTTTTAGTACTGACTACATGTAAATGCTCTATCCTATATGTTCTGATGCATATATAATGTAAAGTAAGACATCTTTATATTCTTTTTATTCCCTGCATTTAGCTGACCACAGAGAAACACATTTACCACTATTCAGCTTACTTTCTAAGCCTCTTAAATCTTCCTGCAGTTTATCCCCATTGACTGGGTTTTCTACATCGTGAAAGGTATCAGCATTGTCTGCAAGCATAGGGATTTCATTAGATACTCCCTCATCTAGATCATTTATAAACATGCTTTGACTTTGATCCTTCGGAATTTTTAGTGCTTAAATTTATCCATCTAAAGGAGAACTTATTTATCCCTCCCCTTTATAATGTGTTACTTTCTATTTATAACTGAATGTCCCTGTAAGCCTATTATGACTTTCCTTAAGTAAATTTTTTACTGAAATGTAATATACATAAAGAGAAATTATCAAGTGAGAATTTTTCACAAATGAACACACCCATGTAACCACCACTCAGTTCAAGAAATAGTTGTCAATCTTCCTCAAAATTTTCCTCATTCTCTCTTTCTTCACTATGTACTCCTGAAGATAAACATAAACTTTTTGATGTCCTAACTTGTTTTATCTGTTGTCAACAGTACATAAATGGAATTATACCGTATGTGTCAATGTCAAACTTGTTTCTCTCTCAACATTTCTGAGAGATGTAATGTTGCTACACTCATCTGTTTAGAGTAGCCCTAGTAACTTCATTCTCAATGCAATATGATATTGCAGTGATACACATATACATTTTATTTGTCCATTCTAATGTTGATGGACACTTGGGTTGTTTCCAGTTTTGGCTCTTTAGTGCTACCATGGACATTTGGAAATGTCTTTGAATGTATTTATGTATGTATTTCTGTTAGGTATATATCTAGGAGTGACATCACTGAGTCAAAGGGTATGTTTATATTCAACTTTAGCAGATACTGACAGTTTTCCAAAGAAATACCACCAATTTATGAGCATTTTTGTTCTTTTCATCACATCTACTATAGTCAACTTTTGAATTTTAGCCTTTTATTATTGTATTTTGAATCTCTTTCCTAATGACTAAAGACGTTGAGCACTTTTTATAGGTTTAGTGGACATTTTGTAATTTTTTGTGAAGTGCCTGGTAAGTCTTTTGCCCATTTCTTTTTGTTGGCTTTTATTTTTTTTTATCAAATTGTTGGAGTTATTTATGTATTTTAGATGCATATACAATTTGCAGGTATACTTATTTATTGCAAATACTTCTACTCTGTGACTTTCCTGTTCAGAATAGTTTCTTTCAGTAAAGAAACACTCTCACTTTTAATGTAGTCAGATTTATCATTTTTTTCCTTTGTGATTAGTATTTTGTGTAGTGGTAAAAAATATTTGCACAATCCCAATATTCTGTTTTCTTGTAGAAGACTTATTGTTTTGACTTTCATTATTTAAGTCTACTATCTATTCGGAATTGATTTTTATGTATAGTGTAAGGTAGGGATCAGTATATAATTTTTTCTATATCAACATTCAGTTGACCCTATTTGTATTTCTTCAAACCAATATCACAATTCTTAATTATTACAATTTTATGATAATCTTTGATATATCTTAATGTAAGTCCTTTAGATTTTTTTTATTCTTTAAGATTTTTACTCTGCTTGGTTCTTTGTACATCTATATACATTTCAGAATCAGCTCATCAAATTACACACATACACCACATGCATAAACACACCACATGTACAGAAACCTGTTAGGAGTTGTTTGAGATAATAGTAACCTTACAGATCAATTTTAGGAGAATTAATACTTTTTCAATGTTGAATCTTTCAGTCCCTCATTCTGGTTTATCTTATCAATTACTTAAATTTTCTATAAGCTTCTTAATAATTCCCTCTTATTTTATTACTGCTCTAAGAAATATAATAAATTTTTATATGTTGACATTGAATCAGGGCTCTTGATAAAGCCACTGATAATTTGAATAGTTTATATGTCAATTCTTCAGGATTCTTTTTGTTTGTTTGTTTGTTTTTTGGGGTAGTTCCCTGGCTGGGAATTGAACCCAGGCCTCAGCATTGAGAGTGCCAAAGCCTTAGCCACTACACCACCAGGGAATCCCCTTTTCGTTTTCAAATAAGAATAGTTTTACTTTTTCCTCTCCATTTCTTTTTTCAAGTTTTTTTTTTTTAACTTTTTTCAGTTACAGTTAACATTGAACGTTATTTTATACTTATGAGTTTTATACGTATAGCATAGTGGTTAGACATTTATATAATTTATGCGGTGATTCCCCCAATTAGTCTAGTACCCATATGGCACTATATATAGTTGTAACATTACTGACTATTCTCTATGCTTTCCTTTATATCCCTGTGACTGTTTTGTATCTACTAATTTCTATTTCTTAATCTTTTCACCTTTCCACCCAACTCCCCAAACCCCCTTCCTCTGGTATCCATCAGTTTGTTCTCTGTATCTATAAGTCAGTTTCTGTTTTATTTTATTATTTAGATTCCACATATAAGGGAGATCAGAGGTATTTGTCTTTCTCAGTATCTGGCTTATTTCATTTAGCATAATACCCTCTAAGTCCATTCTTGTTTCACCAAAATGGTGAGATTTTATTCTTTTTTATGTCTGAGTAATATTCTATTGTACTTATGTACCACTTGTTCTTTATCCAGTTGTCTATTGGTGGGAACTTGGATTGCTTCCATATCTTAGCTATTGTAAATAGTGCTGCAATGAATTTAGAGTGCATATATCTTTTTGAATTAGTGTTTTGGATTTTTTCGGATAAATACCCTGAAGTGTAATTGCTGGATCACAAGGTAGTTCTATTTTTAATTTTTTGAGAAACCTCCATACTGTTTTTCATAGTAGCAATTTTCAGGCTCATCAACAGTGTATGAGAATTCTCTCCAGATCCTCGCCAACACTTGTTTTTGTTGATTTATGATAAAAGCCACCCTGACAGGGGTAAGGTAATATTTCATTGTCATTTTACTATGCATTTCTCCAATGGTAAGTCACATTGAGCATCTTATAAGTCTACTGGCTGTGTGTATGTTGTCTTTGAAGAAATGTCTATTCAGGTCCTCTGCCTATTTTTTAATTAGATTTGTTTTTTTGGTGTTGAGTTGTATGAATTTTTTATAAATTTTGGATATCAATCCCTTACCAGATCTATCATTGGTGAATATCTTCTCCCATTCTATAGGATGTTTCTTTTGTTTTGTTGATGGTTTCTTTTACTGTGCAAAACCTTTTTAGTTTAATGTGGTCTCATTTGTTTATTTTTTTCTTTTGTTTCCCAGAAAAAATATCACTAAGAGCAATGCCAAATTTTACTGCCTATGTTTTCTTCTAAGAGTTTTATTGTTTGAGGTCTTACATTTAATTCTTCAATCTGTTTTGAGTTTATTCTTGTATGTGGTGTAAGGAGGTGTTGTGATTTCATTTTTTGCATGTATCTGACCAGTTTTCCCAACACCATTTATTGAATAGACTGTCTTTACCCCATTGTATGTGCTTGCCTCCTTTGCCATAGATTAAATGACCATATAGGCATGGGATTATTCTTCTTTATTTCTTATCTCTTGTTTTTTTTTTGCCTTATTGAGTACTGAGATTTTTAGTAAAAATTTAATAGCATTAGTGATGGCAGATATCTTCATTTTGTTTCCAATATAAGGAAAAAGGATTTCAATAGTTTTCCATTACTACATTTGCTGTGTGGTTTTTGTAGATACCCTTTCTAATATTAAAAAATTTCCCTTTTATGCTCAACATCATAGTCATCAAGGGATTACAAATTAAAACAATAATTGGATACCACTATACACCTATTAAATGTTGAAACTCCAAAGCATTGAAATATCAAATGCTGCTGAGAATGTGGAGCAACAGAAATTCTAATTCATTTTTGGTGGGAATGCTAAATGATATAATAAATTTGGAAGACAGTTTGATAGTTTCTTAGAAAACTAAACATCCTCTTATACAATCCAGCAATGGTGCTTTTTGGTATTTATCCAAAGGAATTAAAATTTTATATCTACACAAAAACCTGCAAAAGATATTTATAACAGATTTATTAATAATTATTGAAACTTGGAAACAACCAAGATGTAGGTGAATGGATAAACTGTGATACATCTAGACAATGGAATATTATTCAGTGCTAAAAACAAAGAAGCTATCAAGCCATGAAAAGACAGAAGAACCTTAAATGCATATTAGAAAGTGAAAGAAACTAATCTGAAAAGGCTACATACTGTACAATTCTTACTATATGACATTCTGGAGAGGGCAAAACCATGGAAATAAGTAAAAAAGAGCAGTGTTTTCCAGAAGTTAAGGGATAGGAAGGGATGACTAGGCAGACCACAGAGGATTTTTAGGGCATTGATACTATTCTGTATGATATTATAGGGGTAGATACGTGTCACTACATTTTTGTCCAAATCCATAGAATATACAGTACCAAGAGTGAACCTTAATGTAAACTATGGATGTGGGGTAATAATTATGGACCAATGCAGGTTCCTCAGCTATAACAGATGTACCCGCCTGGTGCTGGGTGTTGACACGGGGGATGCTCTGCATGTGCAGGTGCAAGAGGTGTACAGGAACTCTGTATTTTCTGCTTAATTTAGCTGTTAACATAAAACTACTCTAAACAATAAGGTCTGTTAAAACATATATGTAAATATAAAGTTAGAAGTCATCTGATCCAGGTAACAATTTTAATGGTAAATTTAAATTTTTCAGTAGTTAAAAGAAGAAAAATTCCCTTTTGTCTTTTTATCAGATTTTTAAGTTTTGTGTGACTTTTTATCATGAATGGATGATAAATTTTACCTAATGTTTTTATTGAGAGAATGGCAAATTTTTTTTTCATTGTTCTTCATTCATCAGTCCATTACACTGATTTGTAAAAATGAAAACTAACCTTATATTCCCAGAATAAACCCTACATGGTCATGCAATTTTTTAAAATCTTGCTGGATTAAATTTTCTAATGTTTTGTTCAGATTTTTAAAATTTACATTTATTACTGAAGGTGGTTTGTAATTTTTCTTGTAATGTCATTGTCTGATTTTTTTATTGAGTTTATTCTGAGTTGATAAAATGAGCTAAGAAGTATCACCTCTTTTGTTCATCTATGGAAGTGTTTGTGTAAATTTCATATTATTTTAACTTTAAATGTTTAAATGCACCAGTGAGGTCTGAGTTTGGGGTTTTTTTTTTTTTTTTTTTTTTGGTTTCTTTGTTTGTTTGTTTTGGTTGGTATGTTTTCAAAGGTTTCATTTGATTTTTTAAGATACAGAAAATTTTATTTTTAATAATCTCTGTGTCATTTTTGGTAAGTGTGTTTTCCTAGGAATTTGCCCATTTTATCTAAATCTGTCAAATTAATTGACACACAATAGTTCACAATATTATTTATATTCTTTTTTAATATCCTAGAACAAGTTTGTCCAACCTGCGGCCCAGGATGACTTTGAATGTGGCATAACACAAATTTGTAAACTTTCTTAAGACATTACAAAAATTATACATGAATCTTTTTTTAGCTATCATCAGCTATCATTAGTGTTAGTATATTTTATGTGGGGACCAAAGTTTACTTAGTTCAGATAATTTTGACCATGAGTGATAAAGAAGTATATTGCTTAATTCATAAATAATTAGAGATTTTATAGTTATTATTCTTTTGATTTCTGGATTCATACTATTATTTCTTCTGTTTCTTAAGTTCCAATTACATGTTTGCTAGATTCCCCCCACTCCCCAGTATCCCACTTTTTTTGTGTCTCTTTCAGTGTTTCCCATATTTTTCATACTTTTTGTTCTCCATGCTACTGACATCTTCTAGTTCATTAATTCACTCTATATCTGGGTCCAAAATGATTTTAAATTCATCTATTGAATTCTTATTTTCAGTTATTATATTTTCCATTGTAGAATTTCTATTAGATTATATTTATAGATTCTAGTTCTTTGGTGAAAATCTCTATTTTTGTAATATATTTGCTTGACTGAATTAATCGTAGTTATTTAAAAATTCTTGTTTATATTATTTGGATCACCTATGGGTTTAATTTTATTGTCTACCTTTTATGCTTCCTTCATCTTATTTTTTAAAAGGCTTGGTTGTTTTTGATAAAACGATGACTATTTTGAATGAAAGCTTCTAGAGTCTTTCAATATTTTCTTTATCTAGAGCAGGCATGTCCAACCTGTGGCCTAGGACAGCTTTGAATGCGATGCAACACAAATTCTTAAAACATTATGAGATTTTTTTGCAACCTTTTTTTTTAGCTCATCAGCTATTGTTAGTGTTAGTGTATTTTATGTGTGACCCAAGACAATTCTTCTTCCAGTGTGGGCCAGGGACGCCAAGAGGTTGGACACCGCTGTCCTAGAGTATGTTTATTCCGTGCCCTGACAGACAGAAAAGGAGTGAGTCAATCATCTCAATCCAATCAGGGATAGATGTAATTCAAAGATAATATTTAATCTTTCTAAGGCTAGTTTTGTCCTGAATTTACAATGACTCCAGGGATACTGTAACTGAAAACCCAGGGTCTTTAATGGGATTCTTTTCTCATTGTTAGGTCATGATTTCCTATGTTTGTCTCCTGTACTCTATAAGATTTCCTAAAATTCCACTCTTTTTTAAGTTGTTTTCTTCTTAGTTTCTTGTCTTGTTCATTTGATCAGCAAATAAATGGTGGGTGGAGAAGGAGGTAGAGGGAAAAGCAGTGTAGAGTGCTGGGCTCACTTCTTTGGGCCTCTCTTGTCTGGGATTTATCACTTCATAACTCCAATTATTGTCTCCCCAGCCCTGTGGTTGCCAAAAGTTCTTGCTGGCTTCTTTGGTGTGAAGCAGTGGATCCTGTCTCTGGGTCAAGAATTGGAAAGGAAAGCTTCTTAAAGAAAAAAAAGCATGTAGAATATATGTTTACCTCAGTGTAATTTTCTTCTCTCCAGGATTATGGTCCCTTGAATCCTGGTTTCGTCATCAGCTGGAAGTGAAAGTTTCATGGGCTTTTATTTTATGAGTATAACTTTTGCTATAAAATGTTGGAAAATATCTAGAAAGGTCATACATCCTATTATTGTTCAATTCCAACAAAGTTGTTTGTAAGTGTTCATATTGAAAACATAGCCATTGGAACCTGGCTACTGTAGTAATAATTCAAATGCTTTCTGGACATTTCCTAATTCTCAGTCATAAATGGAAGGTAGATAAGGAGCATAATTTGCCCAACCATTTACATAGAAAAAGGAAACATAGTAAGGTTAACATAGGGATACTTTCACATTTTTATAGTAATTTGCTATGAAAAAAAATCTTGCTTTTATGTTTATTTCTTACAACACTTATTTGGTAAAGAAGTTAAAGGAGGGAGTTCCCTGGTGGTGTAGTGGCTTAAGGCTTAGGTTTTGGCGCTGTCAACACTGCGACCTGGGTTCGATTCCCAGCCAGGGAACTACACACATTAAAAAAAAAAAAAAAAAGAAAAAGTTAAAGGAACTCTAGAATTAGGGTACAATGATTGCTACATGACCAAGTGAAAAAATAGTCGGGGAGTTTTCTGCCTTGACATATGGGTTTTTTCATTGCTAAATAATTTTTTTAAAAACTTACTGCAACACAATGTCTCCTGTACAGAGATTCTGAGGTATAGACACAGAGCCTGATAACCGACAGCAACAGGCAATACTTTCTTGTTGTGTCACTCTGGGGAAGTCCCTATCCTCAGTGACCCTCAGTTGTCATCATGTGTAAAATGGAGATGACCAAGTCTGCTGCGCTTGTCTCATGGGAGTTTTGTGAAAATTGAAAGAGATAATGTGCGCAAATGCAGTCTGGGGACAAGAAGCTACTATATAAATGGGTGACACAGCAGATTCTTTGGCTCAGAAATGTCAAGTTTCAAGTCATTTCTGAGCCCTGGATCCTTACTTAGATCTTGTGTATCTGTCTATTTCATATAGAAGTTTACTAGCTTGTTGCTTCTCTAAATGCAAAGGGTATACCAAAACCTCTTCTGCACCCAAATTTCACAATTAAATCCAAGCTAAACAAAGCTCTATTCTTTCTTCTGGCTCTTGGTGCCCTCTGGTTACAATGAACAGTCCTCATCTTTAATCCTTTTGACCCTGGCCCCCTTAGTCTTATCTTACATCCCCATGTGTCTCTGCCAGGCAAGTAGTTCATTTTCCTCCTCCTGTTTGGATTAAATGGGTTAAGCAGCATGGGCTTCTTTGGAAGCCAGTTAAGACACGATTCTCAGCCCTGGCTAATAGTGCTCAATTATGTTTGGATGGTGAAGACTTTCTCTTCTGCTCCCCACAACTGAAAGAGTGCAAACAGCCTAGGGATCCTCCCTTGGCATTCCTATCACCCACTCTGTTTTCTTTTTCTTCTTGTCTAAGCATGTCTTCGCTTATACAAGGCTAGCTTTTTCTGCCTGCTCCCTAGATGATTCTGGCCTGTTTTCAGCTCTCATTCTTTCTGTGGCATTGGGAGTAGTCATTCATTTGTGCATCAGTGAGAAGAGGGATTTAGTGAATAGGAAGACCACAAACTTTCCTCTCTGGTCCTTCCTTCCTTGACAAAGTAAATCCCACTGAAAAACAGCATTAATAGAGCATGACGGTTTGAAGAATAGAGCCCTAACAGTTGACATTTCTGTTGTCAAGCTAGGTATTATGCTGCGATAAAGAAAAGACACATTTTTAAAAAAGACAATCTCCATGGCATCAGGTTTATTAGTGCAATATCATTGTCATTGTCCTCGACTCCCCAATTCACTTAAGGGCCTATCAATATTTCCATTATAAAATCCCATTTGCTGTCATTTAAAAGTAGCCTGGCTATGTCAGATCATTTAAACTGAAATTATAGATCAATTATTTTTAGGTTTATTATTGAACGTCAAGGGTGGTTAAATTCACTGAATTGGTAGGGGTTGAATAGTCTATTCTGGAGGAAAATGTTCAGTGTAAAGACAGGATATTGTGCAGGTCCTAGGGAAAAGATGAGACATTTAACTCACTTTAACATGAATCACTGTTAGTTATCCATGTGTATCAATGAAAGAATAGATTAACTTCTTCATGATTGGGATCAGAAATGACCTAAAATAACCTTAGTTCTTCATTCAAGAAATGTGAGACCTAATTTCTAGCTAGATACAATAAAAAGGGGTCAGCACCCTCAGGCCTCCAGAAAGACATGGCATCTATTGAGCATGCATAGTGTGCCATATTGTGTCTGGTACTACACATGATAACCCAGCAAGTTAGGGCTATAGTATTTTAGGGATGAGAAAACTAAGATCTTACAGAGGTGAAGAAACTTTCCAAGTTAAGCAGCTGATTGCTACGTATAGTGCTCTTAGACTCCAAAACTCTTAATTTTCATGTGTACCACTGACACCCAGAAGGTGATTTTTTTCACTGAGGTCTGCTGGTCACTTGACTGTAGTTTTTCTATCCTATTTAACAATGGGGGGGAAGCTGTTTACATTAAAGTGATTTATGCTCTGCTGAAAACTGCCATCAATGTGTAAATTATGCCGTATCTTTTTAAAGAGTCCATGATTTAAGCTGGCAGAACTGGAAATTGGCCTAGGTTTTTAAAGTCTCATTTACTCATTCACTTGGCTGAAAATACTTTATTGGTTTTCATCAACAAGGGATGCAAGTGTCCTTTTCCTCATATCCAACCTAATATAGGTGTTATTGTTTTTGTATGTGTTTGCCAGTCTGATTCTTATATAGTGACATCTTTTGTTAAAACATTTTCCTGATGACTAGTGAATGTTAGTAACTTTTTAGAATATCTTGTAGGTCATTTAAATTGCAGTTCTGTGAATTTTCTGTTTGATTGTACTAGAATTTAAAAATTGTTGGAGACTGGGTTAGGCTTTTGGATATAAGTTAATTAAGCATAGATATGTGAGGTGTCACTAAGTCATACCATTCAGTAGTAACATAGCTGGAGAAAAATTGTGGTAGAGACCCTGGTAGATCTTCCTCTAACATGTTATCAAAAAGTGGGATTCTGGGCATGAGACAAGTCTTCTCTTCCATCCTAAAAACCACAAGAGGACATTGCTGTAGTGTCTCCTCTAAGAGTTATAAACGTTGCTTGTGGTATAAACATAAGAATTACAGCTTAAGTATCAGCTATGATAAAACTGGCAGAATGTCTATTCAAGTCAATAATACTACTTTCATAATATTTTTCACTTCACCGTCATAACATTTGAAGCCAATTGAATAGCATTCAAATCACATTTTTTTCCATTGAAAAGCATATGTTTCTTCTTTGAAGACTATTTCCTTGCTAAATTGGGTGTTTTACCTTTGAGTTAATGAAATGTTTTGTTTTTGTATATTGTAAATAGAAGAAAACATTACTTTTGATTAAGAAAAAATAGAATCTTCAAGGTGAAAGCAAATAAGGTTCATTTCAGAGACTATTACCAAAGACAGGTGGTTTTATCCATGTGTGTTTTATGGAAAGTTTGCTACCATTGTGCTTTCATATAAAAAGTATTTTTTGCTTTTAGCACTAGATGCTAATACTGAGTATCTATAGGAGAACTATTCATTTTCCTCTATTATTTTCTTCCTGTTTCAGGCTTAAATATTTGGGGCACTTGCTTTTCTTCATGTGGATTTTGTAATTTCTCAGAAAATAAAGATTAGATTTATAGTTCTTCCTTTTCTGTAGTGTCATTTGAGCTACTATTCCATAGAAATAGATGCTATGGAATAAGAATCCCCAAGAAACCAAAAACAGTTTTAAAAAATCTGATAAACTGAATGTCTGCTATTTCCCAGGTACTATCCTAATAATTTTACATGGATTTTATGTATTCATTTCTCACATGGGATATAGGTATGTTTATATCACTACTTTTACAGGATACTCAGGCCTTGGGGAGGTTAAGTAACCTGCTCAATGTGCTAGTGTTAGTGCTAGTGCTCTTGATTTTTTAAAATTCATGCACAATATACTATTACAGCAAGTTTCATCATAAATAATTGCTAATTGAATTATATTATATCTTTGATAACTTTGCTAACTATTGGGGCTGATTATTACTGATTTTATCTCTTACTGATGCTGCAAAAAGTCCATACTAGTAGAAGGGACATTAGCTCTGCTATTTTCTCATTGTTCGCATCTTCCTATGTTTTTTCTTTTTTTCAATTCCTGATTTCTTTGAAGGAAACATTTTAACTGCTCTCATGTTTAGAAGGGTAATTTAGTTAGTGTCTTAGTTTTGGCTGCAATAGCAAAAAACCATAGACTGAGTAGCTTATAAATAACAGAAGTTTATTTCTCATAGTTCTGGCAGCTGGGAAGTCCAAGATCAAGGTACTGGCATATTCAGTGTATGGTGAAGGCCTGCTGCCTGGTTCATAGATGGCTATATTTTTTCTGTGTCTTCACAGAAGGAGTGAGAGTGCTCTCTCAGGTCTCTTTTATAAAGGCACTAATCTCATTCATGGGGGCTTCACTCTCATGATCTAATCACAACCAAAGGCCCACTTTCAAACACCATCACGTTGGGGTAATACCCCAACACATGAATTTTGGGGGAACATAGACATCCAGTCTGTATAGCTAGTAATACATAATATTCATAAACCTACAAATCCGAGCATAATAACCTGCCTGGAATTCATCATAATTGCTGACAGCAGACCCATGAGTGAGGTCCTTACTGCTAGGTCTTCTGCAAAGGAGCACTTCCTCTTTCTTTTCCAAATCCCTCTAGGACACAGTGTGATATGTGATTGCCTGGTCTTGCAGAGACTGGAAGGAGAGAAAAATGAAGATCGGTTAATTACATTTTTTTATTTTATAAAATATATATGCAGAAAAATGTACAAAATAGAAATGCAAACTTAATGAGTGACTAAAGCAAAATTGTGCTACAAATACCATGATCAAAACATAGAATAATGCCAGTTTTCCAGAATCCCTTCAAGATCATAACCACCCCTCTCTTCAAGAGGTAATCATTATCCTGACTTTCATGATAATTGATTCCTTGCTTTTCTCTTTCAGTTTATCACCTACGTATACATCCTTAATCAATGAGGTTTAGTTTAACCTCTCTTTGAACCTTACATAAGTGGAATCATACACTATGAATTCTTGCTTGAATGGAGCTTGCTACATCTACGACTTCTTTTCATTAACATTTTTTTTTTTTGTTAGATTCATCTATATTGTCTGGGTAGCTGAACTTTATTCATAATTAGTGTGAAATAGTATTCCATTGCATGCATATTCCACAGTATATCCATTTGTACTAGATTGTGATGTTTTAATTTGAGTAAACTGTAAACTAAATTTTCCAGAATTCCCTTTGAGTTAGAGTTAGCCAAAAGCAGAAAATGCATGATACTTAGACTCCTTCTCTGATCCTCCAACTCCCCCTTCTGGACCATTATTTCCCTAGGGTTTACCATAATTGTATAAGGTTGAATTCCTATAATAAATTCCTTTTTCCAATCAGAGTTCCCTGACTGTTATGCCATTTAACAACTGATGCTCATTTGGTTTGATTCCAGTTTGGGACTATTAGAAACATTGTTGCTTCTTGTGGTTATATCCTTAACAATTTTATCTAGGCAGGGGTGAATCCAGGAATTTTGAAGTCTTAAGCTCGTACAATTTGAGGAAATTACTTTAAAATTTACACACACATACCCCACCCTAGAATTAGGTACCAAGACTTGGAGGGCATCCATGCCAGTGAGAGGGCTTAAAGATTAAATTTTATTAGCTTCATGATAAATCTACTGTATCTCTAGGGTATACAAGGGCTATCCAGAAAGTATCCAGCCATGTAATATAACAATGTTACATTGACAATGGCTGGATTTTTTCTGGACAACCCACCTTTAACCAGGAGTTGAAATGCTCAATTCTAAGACAGGCAAATATTCACCATTAGTAGATGATGCCAAATGGTATTACAAAGTGGTCACACCAATTATACTCCTCCTAACAGTAAATGAGTTTCTGTTTTCCTCCATCAGAATTTAAATTTTTTTCCAATCTAATTAGTATGTTTGGTATCTCATTGTGGTAACTCCCTGATTACAAATGAGATTGAGCAACATTTTATATTACCTTAGCTTAGGTGGTTCTTTGGAAAGCAGAGTTTGAGGTAAATGTTTATGTGCTATTGCTGTAATAGTGTTATATAACTCAAGGGACAGCCAGAGGAATGAGGCTGAGAAGAAATGACTAATGTAAGGATACATTTTAAACTAGCCACTTCTCTTATCAAGTGCAAATGGAACTATCTTTTGAGAGACTGTGTAAAGGACTATTTCTAATGACAATCTATGGGTAATACGGTAGAAGGGAGAAAAGAAAGAAAGAAGGGACAATAATTCATTCATTGACTATTATCTTCCACTGGTCAAAGAGTCATCCAATGGGATATTGGATGTACGTGTGTTAAGTGGTCCTGTCAATCAAGTATTCCCCACGGGAAGAGGTGAGAAGCACTTGGCATGGTTTCACAGCTAGGCGCTCTTGGGTTGTATGGGTGTGAAGTTGGTCCAGAGTTCCCTTAGAGGTGAGGTGCTTTTGTGGGTCCTACTGAGTGGGTATTAGCCTCACAGGTCCCAATGCAATGAAGGTGGTCAGAATACATGGTGTTTCCTGAAAGGTCATCTAAAGTAATTAAGCATGTAGATGGCTAGAATTTTAAAGAATAAAGATGTTTCTAATTCACAAGCCCTGCATCTCACCATCTCGAATGACCCACTCTTAATGGCAGTGGCATTTCCCAAGTTTTCTTTCTGTTTTTTGCCTGCTTGGAAGGCTTTGTTTATTTGAAACCTCATTAAATGAATTCTCAATTCAGAATTTTTCACTGCCTTACTAAATTGAAGCCTGAACCCCCTGGGGTTGTATAAAGAAAGATTTGGAAAAGTGATAATTTTTCTTGACACAGACATCCCAATGATCTGCCTTGGTGGTTCTTGCACGGAAGAAGGGAGAGAGCCAGGAAACTCATCGGAAAATGCGGAGTGGAGGAAGGCACTCTGCAGCAGTGTGAGTGTGTGTGGAGCTTTCAAAATGAACTGCAAAATTCCAAACACAGGCCGCCCTCTGTCCCAAAGTCCAGTTAACCACACAGGCCTTTCTGAGAGCCTCTTTGACGTATAAATTGAATGACATATTTGAATTCCACATCATTTTTTTTTTCTAAAACCTAATTAAAATCAATTCCCTAGTATTTTGCTGCATTTAGAAAATATGATGCTGTTAGATGTTTCAGTCATTAGCAATATGTTCACTGGATTGAAAACAAATTTCTGAATAATATTGTAATGATTAGTGAATCTATGATAATCTAAGCAATTATTAAGGAACAATGCTTACTCTGATTTGGTATCTTGATTATTTGTTGATGACATCTGAAAATGGAGATGTCAGGAGGCAATAGTATGTTGTTTAACTGTGTTAATTTATTTTATTTATGCAAATTTTATGCTTCTCAATATTTCACAAACTTGGTTACTGGTTAATTGTCTAACCAGTGAAGACAGAAAATTGGGTACAAAAAGTAAATGGCAATATAAACACACTAAAGATTTTCTTTAAAATTTGATCTCTTAAGGTTAGAAAGGCTCTTATAATTTTAATTAGACTTATTTTGATTTCTAAAATGAGGACAATTGTCAAATGTTCTTAAAAGATTGGCTGGTTGGAAGTTATGATTATTCATAATGAAAGAAACTTCAGGTTGCTAAATGTGAATTATGCTATCAAAAAAGAAAAACCTGATCTGTGGGGCTCAACTTTTCACTCTGGGGTACTGAAAATGTCTTGATATTCAAATCTATTTACTCTTTACATATGAGAATGTATTCTTTAGAATTTATTTTAGGCATTCTTTCTCATGTACTTGCTGCTCACCTGACTGCTTCATAGACTTTGCTAAAGGATGGGAAAATAAACATGTAAAATTAGGTGATAGCAGAATATACTTTAAAACCATGGACTGAAATAGAACTAACTTTGCTTACGTCTTCATGCGCCATCTATGTATCACTAATCTGCTTAGGGTACAGTTAGCAAAGACTTGTATGTGAAGGTAATAATTTGATAGATTCTGAAACGTGATCCTCATTTATGCAATAAGGCAACGCTCACTATCTGCTAGTGTACAGAGGTTTAAGGCACACATGCAGAAATTGTTGCCCCCATTATTTGAAAAACAACAACAACAACACTCTTTGTATACTTAGTGTTTTAGGCAGACCTTCATTGGAAAGCAACAAATCTGTTAGTGTTCCTCCATGGGAGCTTCGCTGAGAGTCCTGCCTTTTGTCAGGGGGAGTCTAGGGTTGGGGGTGAGGGATGGGGAATGCTGAGCATGGTTTTTTGGATTCCTAATTTGTGCAGGACTATTCAATTATAATGCGGAGCCACAGTCTAAATGTCGGTGTCAAATCATGGAAACAACCAAAGTGCTCTTCGATAGATGCCTAGATAAAGAAGCTGTGGTACATGGAATATTACTCAGCTATAAGACAAGATGAAATACTGCCATTTATGACAAAAATGGATGGACCTTGAGATCATCATGCTAAGCAAAATAAACCAGACAGAAAATAACAAGAACCATGACTTCATTCATACGTAGAATATAAAACTGAAAGCAACAAACAATCAAAAACTCATGGATGCAGTCAACAGTTTAGTGGTTACCTAAAGTTAACAGGGGAGTGGGGTGGGAGAGGAAGGAGGGGAGTCAAATACATGGTGATGGAAAGAGAACTGATTCTGGGTGGTGAATATATAATGCAACACATATGCAATGCACTGTAGAATTGTACACCTGAAATCTATATAATTTTTGCTAACCAATGTCACCCCAATTTAAAAAAATATGCGTCAGTGTCTGTGGTGGTAGGGGAGCCAAACACTAGCTCTATCCTCACTGGCTGATGTAGACAGGGATGAGATAAAGTCATTGGTGTAGTGAAACAGGAAGAGGCTCCTGACAGAAAAAGATGAGGAAATGGGAGGCTGTCATCCCTGCTACCTGAGTGGTCCAGGCAAGTTGGCCAGAATCATGGTTTGTGTGTAGATGGGGTTCTTAGAGACACAGTCTAGCTTTTAGAGAGATCTAGGGAGGATGTCAAGATTTCAGCTAAGTGAACTGTTGTTTAGCCCTATAATCCCAATCAGACACTCAATACCAAGCAGAAGCCTAGTCATGAGTGTTGAGTAGGCAACATAGGGAAGGAGATAGCAGCAGCTCGACACACTTACCCTAAATACGAGAATAATTCACAGCTGGTTTGTGTTGGCAGGACTGGTTCCAGATGCAACTCGCCAGTAGGTGCTGCTGGAGGTTCCCAGTGCTCGAAGCCAAGGTGGGCAGGGGCTGAGAGATGATCACTTTTCTGCTATGGTGCAGAAATTCAGATGTTCTCTTAAAGTATCAGACCTTGTAGCTTCACTTATTTTGATATGGCTTAATATTGGAAACGTTCTGATTTTTTTTAACCTAATGTTTTTCACAGCTTCCTTCATTCACATAAATATTGATTCATCATTTATTGTGTACCTTGGTTATCTCCTTTACCTGGTCTTCTTTGTTCTGTATGTGATGCTCTCCATCCTTGGCAAATTCCTACTCATCTTTGAAGGCTGCAATCCAAGTTTACCTCCTTGATGAAGTCTCCCCTGACTCCCCCAGGGAGACAGTCTTGTGTACCCCTGTAGGTGCTCACACAGCCATATCACACTGTGCTGTTGTTTCTGTATGCATTCATCGCTACCACTGGGTTGGGTGGTGCTGAGGACAGTGTCTTGCTGATTTTCTTGTTTCCAGGGCTGAGCACAGGGTCTAGACAGAATTATGGAGATAGGTCAAAACGAGGAATGGAAAGAGCATTTCCAGCCACTATTCATCTGAAAAAAATCAACTGTGTCACAGACTCCCTCACTCCTGGTCAGAACAGAGGCTCTTCTCATTATTCAAATTGGTCAGTTGAGGAATCACAATTTACTGACTCTCTATATAGCTGAAAGTGCCATTACCATTGAATCTATAATGATGCCTGCTTGTGAACAGGCGATTTAATCCTGGAATTGGCACCACCAGGCTGATGTGACAAATGGACTCATGAAACAAAAAATGTGTTGTATTTGGAAACCCTTCTCTATTTTTTTTTTAATGCTGGGAATTTGATGGAATGAACCTGGATGAAAGGAGAAGTAAAGTCACATTAACAGCAGACTTCTTTTTATGGGCTATATAGGAATAAAATATGAGCAATAGCCTCTCAAAAACTGGTAGCTGTGTGACATTGCAGATAAGATGAACCCAGAAGAAAAAACAACAGAAAACAAGGATGCCAGCTCACCAATTTACAGTGGCCTTCTTTTTTGTATTCTGAGGATGTCTTGGAAAGGGGATCGGGTATGAAGTGTGACTGAACATCTACCATGAGCCAGGCGTTATGTATATTGATTTTAAGCTCACAGATATACCATAAATTAAGCATTATGGTTCCTATTCATGGTGCTTCAGAGCTCACAGAGGTAAGTAGGCCCAAGGTACCAGAATTCAAATCCAGGTTTCTCTGATACTGAAAATGTACTGCATCATGTTACTTCTGATATAAGACTTAAAAGTAACATCAATCGACTTTCCTAGTCTGCCTCCTTCCCTCCCCTCATAAAATTGTACCAATTGTGCATGGACTTAAACATCTTCAGATGAGACATAATAAGACCACAGTTACTCTTTGTATTTTGACTGATAATACTTGCACATAAGTATCCGGTTGTAAGAGGAAGGTGTGTGTGATAGGTATATAAAGATTGAGTTATACTACTCAATAGTTACAAATATAGCACATAATCAGACCTATATGTAATAAGTGGACTCAATATATTAAAAGTTCTCACTTCTGTTCTTGGCCCTGTCACTTGATTGTCTTTGTGCCTAAGGTTTCACACTACAGTGTTTTCAACATAAGCCAGGCAGGATGCTGTACCCATTGTTTGCTTCTTAATAGTGTTGTGAAAGTTAGATGAGGTACACATGTTGTAGAAAAACTACCTGTAAAATATCTCTTCAGTAGTCCAAGCATGGTAGCATACTATGCTTTCTATAGGCCAAATGTCAGCAAATTAAAGCCCATGGGGCAAATTTCTCCTGCTGTCCCTTTTTGTATGACCCTCAAACTAAGAATGGTTTCCAATAATTTTTAAGTGGTTAAAAAACCAAAATGATAATATTTCATGAAATATAAAAATTATGTAAATTCAATTTTTAGTGTCCATAAAGAAAGTTTTATTGAAACATAGCCACACTGATTTATTTATATACAGTCTATGGCCACTTTCACTCTATGAGAGCCGAGTTGAGCAGTTGTGACAGAGACCATATGATATGGCCCATGAGTTTTAAAATATTTATTATCTCGTCCTTTCCAAGACAGTGTGCCTACCTCTGGTCTAGGTAGTAAAGAAGGTATGTGGCAATGTAAGTGAAATCTACCCAGTAGATATTTGAGCCCAAGTATTGAGTATGTGAGAAGAATCATGCTTTGGATGTGTATCCAGAAGTGGGGGATGGGAGACATAGCTGAAAAAAGAATGTGTAAAATTTAAAGTGGCATTCTATAGCCAGACAGTCTGGAAACAGAAAAAGAAGCAAAACATGTTTCAGTCAGTCAGACTTACATATGGACTCCATAGTCTTGATATAAACAATGCAAAGCAAAGCTTAATTTTTGTTGCTGCTGTCCTGCCATCCTTCCTCTTGTGGTAGAGCAACTGATGGCCTGTACTTGTGCTCAGAAGGGCCTCTTCATTTCTCCCGTGATGTTCATTAAATTTCCATGCCTGAGAAAATACCAAATCAACCTCTCTTTTGTTGTTGCTTTCTTCGTAATAGCCTCTTTACTGGCTAAGCCCTCCAGTATAGGGAGAAGGACTTGTTTTCCAGGTCCAGGCAGTTCTGTCTTTCTCTGCCTTCTTGAAGAAACAGCCTCAATGGGAAAGGATGTTCTGGTCAAAAGCCTACAACCCAGGCTCCTGGCAGTTCACTGAGTGGCACTTCCCACTCATCCATATTACTGAAATCCATTTGGCTGCTAATTTCCTGGAAGAGTCAAAATTCCTACTTCAAGGTCATCTCAGAGGAGAGTTTAAAGAGCATTTCTCTCCCCCTCCCTTTCCTTGTAAAATATGTATATTTACAAGAGCATGCATAAGTGGTCACCAGGGAAGATAAGCTATCAGAGTGTTGGGAGATGTCTTTCCTCATACAGTTCACACATCACTGAAGCAGATAAAATTGGTTTCGTACCTAGCTCTCCGAATACACTGTTAAGGACTCTACTGGAAATTGATCTATACCACTGTAATAAAATTCAGTGTCCCTTTCATAAATATCTAACTGTGGCATCAGTGGCTGCTGCTCTTGTCTGGCTCCTGGGGACTATGCTTGGGCAGGCAGAGTACAGCCTGCAGCCTGCAGCCTCTGTGGATACAATGGTCATTGTCACTGGCTTCCTTGAAACTTAATTAAAGCATTAGGTTCAGTGCAGTACAATGTATGCCTCAGTTTACAGTTATTAAAGTCAGCTGCGTGGCTGTCCATGGACTATTAGATTAAATCGCTATTTAATTTTAATAATAATTATAATAATAATGGGATTCAGGATCCACAACTTGCCATTTTCCAAAGCTGTGTGCAGCTTTGTGTGTGTGTGTGTGTGTGTGTGAGTTTGTGTGTGTGCATGCATGTGTATGTGTGTGTGTGTATGTGCATGTGTGTGTATGCGCCTGCTGCCTGTGGCCCTGAAAGTGGTGTGTGTTACTGTCAGGCTTTGTAGCTCACTAAAAGCTGACAGGATTGCAGAGTTCTTTGTTCTGTCTTATAGTACTAATGCCATCTGAAAAGTCAATGCACCTTTTTATCTAGTATCTTACATAAAGACCTCACTTAAAAGCATTGTGTATAAGGGACATCTGTAAAAAATAGAGGTAATACAGTAGATAAAATTTAAGTAAGCATAAAGTTTAGCTCTTCGATATTGATCTCTAACTGGTTTTTAGACAAAACTTGATTGGCCAAATATGGGAAGATTGCATTCTCATGTAGGAAAAATGTGAAGTGAAGTAAATGACCCCAGGGTTGAATCAGAAACCTGGCACATAGTAGGTGCTTAATAAATAACTTATTAAAGAATAGAATGAAGGGCAACAAGCAATGATGTGGGTATGAAACGCTACTCTGTCATTCACAATCCTCATTAGCTAAGGCAAGGAATTCAATCTCAGTTTCTTCCTCTTAAAAGTGCAGGAAATAACTACTTCCCAAGACTTCTGGTTGGGCTGAAACGGATAGCTAATGTGAAAGTACTGTGCAGACTTGTATAAATAATATGTGATGTATTATTATTCTTTAATGAAATTTCTACTCATGGGTTAATAATAAACAAGTGTAAGAGGGACTAAGATATTGTAAGACAGGAACTAAATTATTATCAATTAAATATTGCATTTTTGAAAGAAAGACACCATGTAAATTCAACAAAAAATGATACATTAATGATAAAGTAATTTGGGCGACTTAAAAAGATTGAGAATTTTGAGTTCTAAAACCTGGTGCTGGCTTTGCTGCTCCTTAAATATGTGATTTTTCACAAGTCTCTCTGTTTGCCTCATATGATCAGAAGATTGGACTAAGTGATTTTTTTTTTTTACTGTTAAAATTATATGGTTTACATTGGTTGATAAAAATTACATAGGTTCCAGGTGAACAATTCTATAATATATCATCCATGTGCTGCGATATGTGTTCACCACCCAGAGTTAGTTCTATTGCCATCACCGTATATTTGAATCTCCCTCCCTCGTTACCCTCAGGTAACCAATAAACTGTATTCACTAGTATTTGTTTCTTTGTTGCTTTCAGTTTTATGTTGCATGTATGAGCAAAGTCATAGGGTTCTTGTTTTTTTCTATCTGGCTTATTTCACTTAACATGATGATCTCAAGGTCCATCTATGTTATCGTAAATGGCAGTATTTCATCTTTTCTTAAGGTTAAGTAACATTCCATTGTGTATATGTACCACAGCTTCTTTATCCAGTCATCTTTCGAAGGACAGTTTGGCTGTTTCCATGACTTGGCCACTGTGAATAGTGCTGTGATGAACATCTTTGCAGACTAAAGATTTCAGCTTTTTTGGGTAGATACACAGAGACGATTGCTGGGTCATATGGCAACTCCATTCTTAATTTTTTTAAGGAACCTCCATACTTGGACTAAATGATTTTGAAAAGTCTTTTCTAATTCTATGATTCAGTGGTATAGATCTGAGCAGACTCAAATGCCTATCAAGTTTTCCATTCTTAAATTCATGTACATGTGTTCCTGTACACATTGGAGGTTTATTTTGTTCCTGAAACATTAAGTCTCCACTTAAAGGAGCCTCAGGCATTATAGAGTAGGAGTCAGAAGAGGGGAGACAGTGGGAAGTATGGATCAGGCTATTGGGGTTTGTGTGGCTCATCATTTTGCAGAATTGAACATTTTAAATGCAACTGAAAGTCTCTGAGTAAGCTCAGGCTTTTGAGATGCTTCCTGAGCTATCTTCCTTCCTTTTCTTTCTATCTTTACATGACTGTTGCGGAAGAGTAGTGGCATCTCAAGCTGGGAGCTGCTGGCATGCTGGGACATTACCAGTGACTCTCTCTGGGCTCTTTGTTCTGGTTGAACCAGGGACACAAAGGTCTCTGGTGGTCATAGCTCATGGAGGCTTTATTTGCCTTTCAGCGACGAATGATTTGTGAAGAGTTAATGGAGGCAGAAATCCTGACCTAAGCAAATGGTAGTTACCCTAGCATTTTCTGGAGGAAAATTACCTAAGTCTCTCATGTTGTGGGGAGAGGGGGTGTGATGATATCAGCAAACCTGTCACTGTCATCATTCTCATCTCTGCTTTAGAATTGCCTTTCTAAAGCCTTGAACTTTTCCAATTGAATTTGCATTTTGAACTTTTTCTGTTGTTTGAGTTTTGTAAGTGATCTCCTTCCATGTTAGGAAGATAAACCTTACATATATGAAGGGAGGGTAAGGGGCTGATGGTTTATTGTACAAATTTAGAAAAACGCTACTTATCTCAAAAATAATTATATTTCTAAAAACCGCCATGATGAGGTGTTTCCTCTTATTCACTATTACTGTTACTACTATTATTTACTTAAAATGATTCAAAGAGCACGTGGATTCATCTACACTCCATCCATTTTTGTTTATTGAGATTCATTCTGCACAGCAATTTGAGTCCTTTGACTCTTTCTTGAAATGGGTTAAAATGGAAACACACGGTTATGCTCCAGGGAGGGAAAAAAATAAAAACCCAAATAAATTGTAAGTATAAGATCTCATCTGGGGTTCCCTCTGAAGTCTTTTTTACCTAGAATTCACTTATGCTAACCTGAGGTCTGTGGTCTTATTTAATATCAGCTGGTAATAAAGAGCCCTTGAGCTAACCACGACCATATTCCACTATTAACTGCAGCTCTTGAAACAGTCATCTAGGGAAGGGGAGTCGGAACCCTTCAATGTCAAGACGTTTAGAGGCACTCTAGCATCAATCAAGATGCACGTCGCTAAGTGCCTGCTTTCATTTACATGAAATATTCATACAGCATTCCGTTTTGCTTTTCTCTCTCCTAATCATCACTTTTCGGAAGAAGCCACAATCATCCCAGTTATGGGAGGGTGTATGGGACACGCTGTACCTTTCAAAGTCAGGCTTCCTGCAGATAGCTAGTTCTGTAATGAGGCAGCAGACTGCATAGACCACCAAAGGTCTCCTTCACAGAGGCTGGCCTTGTTATCGTGTACTCTTCATCTGCAAGTATACAACTTAGTGCAAATGAAAGTAATTAATTACCCAAACAAACCTGTCAAAAAGCTATTTAGGATTTTGACAGAAAAAAATTTTTAAACATTTGCTTTAAGTGGAAAACAAAATTGTCTAACTCAGAAAATTCAGAAGCGATTCTGTTTACTCAAGCTTTCTTCTTATTGCTCTCTTAATTACATGATAAGTAGCATTTAAATTAATTTCCAATTCTTTTGACTTAGATTAACTGTATGATGCTTTTATAGTTGATGAATTTTTTTTAATCCCTAGGTAGGAAAGTTGCCTCTATATAAATAATTTCAAAATGTATTTTTGGCCATCTAAATGGTGATTAAGAGTACATGGTAACTGGAGGGTCCTTTCTCCCCACAATCCTTCTCACTCCCTCTCTCCTCTCCTTTCCTTTCTTTTCCTTCCTTCCTTTCAAAATAGCAGTTTACTTGTATATTGCACTTAAATTTTAAACTAGGCCCCAGAATGGCATTTGTGTAATATAATCCTTTGGAATGAAGTACCATGATGAACTTGTTTCCTTATGAAAGGACTGTCTCATATGCCTTTGTTTCTGATAGGTACAAAAAAGGAATAATAATCTGCTGTGTAAGAATTCTGATTGATTCTAGAAATTAAAATTTAGATTTTCCTATATTGTATTCATTTCTATTTGTCTATCAAGGTCTGATCATGGCATAAGGAGATGTAGGAGCTGGTTTTTGTTTTTGGAAATAACTTTTGTAAATGAATTTTTACATTAAAAGACAAATGCCAGATAAATTGTTAAAGTGTAATGGCAATAAGAGTAAATGTGCAATGTTTTTTTCTTAGAGTGCTGTATTTTTAATATAAGGCATTTATAATCAGTACACACCAGAAAGGCACTCATTTTAAAGTTAGAAATGTTAATGACCCTGAAACACTTTATTCTTCTTATCCATTTAACCCCTCATCCCAGTATAGACTGAAATAGCAACCCAAGTGGGCAGCTTTTCATTTAAGTAGACAGTTTTTGTCTTTAGAACATAACACCAAAATTGTAGCTGATTGCCCAGAAACAGAATATAAATGAAAAATTGGTAAAGCCCCTGAAAAAATTCTCAACTGCTAGTTCTACCTTTATGAGTTTACCATATAATTTTAAGCATACTTGTTTATTTTTGACCATTTTAAATTGGAGTCATCTTTTTAAGTTATACTGTATTCATTCCTCTAACTACCCCAAATGCCATAAAGATTATATTGTAAGCAAAATCTAAATTCCAATGATTTGTGCTCTTCTGGATTAAAGTATGGATAATGTAAAGCAATTTGAAACAATTCAGATCAATGAGTTTAGTTACCTTAATTAAAAAGAAAATCATATTTGGTTACACATAAAGTACAATTGTGATTTTCCAAAGTGAAAAAAATGCCACATATAAAATTAAAAAAAAATTATATATACTTTTGTTTCATTGTCAAGGTGCCTAGGAACTTTGTTCCAGATTGAAGACAAAAATAAAAAAGTTTTATACATTCCCAGTGTTGCTCTTTACTGTAGGATCAACATTTATAAGGGTTTTTGTTTGTTTGTTGGTTTGTTTTTGTTTTTTTGCTTTTTGGTATGTGGGTAGCTCCCTGACTGGGAATCGAACCCAGGCCGCAGCGCTGACAGCGCCAGCGCCGAAGCCTTAAGCCACTACACCATCAGGGAACTCCCATGATCAACACTTATAAATAAAAAAAAAAGTGGATTAAAAAATTGAGGTTTGGTTACCAGCAGTTTCAAGATAATTTTATTTTAAAATTTTATTGTGTGGCTGTATATTGTCATTTGCATTGGATAAGAGTTTTTTCCTTCTCTTGGCTAACCTTAGTAACAACTTTAAGAAATTTAATCTTTGTTTTTCCTTTAAAAGTGCTTTTCCAGTGAAAAAGCAAAGGGTAATAGAAGATGATATTTCACACTACAACAAAAGTTGCCACAAGATTTGTAAATAGAACACAGTTTGGGTATAATTTAAAAAGATGCTGGGGCTTAGAATAAAAGAAAGTACCATAGAGTTTAAGATTCAATATATTAAACATTCAAATGCAAATAATAATTCTAGAATAAGTACCTTCTAATGTTAACAACTTGCTAAGCATGTTAACACTCATGGTTCCACCCATCTTGAATAAACTTAAAGCCACTTAGAGCAGTGGTCTTATAGTATTTTATAAAACTGAGTCATAAGTGGCATAATCCATTAACCCCCACTCCTTTGTATGAGACTTTTAAAGTTGATTTGCTTCTACTTTCTGGTCTGACAGTATTGTGCACATAGTTAAGCATTTCAAGTAACTAACGTAAAATAGATCATTTCCCTTTTCCCTTCCCCCACCATAAAATGTGGGTTGGCTTAAATTTCAAGTTTGCTGCAACATGCTGAAGTTTGAGGAGCTTGAATTCTGATGAAACCCATCATACCCGTGGGGTATCTTTAATCGCTGGAGGTACTGAGAATTTATGTACACTGTTAGCTTTTGATGTTATGACAATGGTTTTGACTAAACCTCACTTTGCTAGGCAGACATGAAAGAACTGATTCTCCTTGTTCTGTTTCCTAGGGCTCTCAAAATATGGGATACTGTGAGCTCTGAAATTAGGGGTGGGTTTTGTGGAGATAAATTTTCATGGAAAGTGTATATGTGATAATGATTTCTGTTGTTGTTTTATGGCAAGATGGACAGGCTATTGGTGAAAAAAATGTCTCTGCTTTCCTTTTCAAATAAGCTATCTAAGTAATAGTTTATTTGAAAATTGTTCATTTTCTTTGTGATGAGAACACATTTCAATGGCCATAGTAACCGTTAGTAAGCTACTCAAGGCAATCTGTATGACAACATGCATGAGGAATGATCAAAACATAATTACTGTTATTTCAAATTAAGATCATTTCCATAAACAATCACCTTAGGAAGTGTTAGTGATGCTAGTTTCTCAAAGGTCCCCTTTATAATTTGCCCTTCTATTCTGTTCCAAATTGTTCTTGTTTTTCTTTTAAAAAATGGTATCTCATTTATCATTTCTTTCTTTTAAAAAGAGATTTATTGAGGTATAATTTACATACCATAAAATTCAGCCATTTTAAATTGTCCAATTTAATAAGTGTTAGTAACTTTAGAGTTGTGTAACCATCACCACAATACAATCTAATTTTAAAGCACTTCTATTATCTAAAAAAGAAAACTCATACCCATTTGGATTCAATTCCTCTGCCCACCCCTAGACCCAGGCAACCTCACATTTGCCTTCTGCTACTACAAATTTTTCTTTTCTGGATATTTCATATATGAGTAAATAGAATCATATGTGGTTTCTTTTTTTTTTTTTGTATCTTGCTTTTTTCACTTAGTATAATGTTTCTGAGATTCATCCATGTTGTAGCATTTATCAGTAGCTGATTCATTTTTTTATTGTGAAGTGGTTTTCCATTGTGTGGATGGATATATCAAGTTTTGTTTATCTGTTCACCAATTGATGGACATTTAGGCTATGTCTACTTTCTGGATATTATGAGTAATGGTGCTATCCAAAGTCACTAGAGAATATTAGTGATAATAAATCTTTAACGATTGAAGATAGCTTCGGGTTTGCAGAACAGAACAAAGTCACTTGAAACAGAGTTGATAAGGCAGATAAAGAGTGAAAATATTGATTGTTATTAAATGTAAAGTATGAATGTAGGAGCAATTTATATGGTCAGCCAGTTTTTCTGAAGGCATGTCCAAAGAGCAGTTATCAACATATTTTGAGTAATGATAGTCTCTTTATCATTTAATTATTTTTCCCATAGATGAAATCTATTATACTTGTTTGAAAAAAGAATCTGATTACTATTTACTCATGTCTTGAAGTATGTATCCCACTTTTTAAATACATTATAGAGAGCAAAGTTTAGTCAGTCTGTACTTTTCCTTGAATAATAACTGATAGATAGAGTAATATTTAATGTCTAAATTTAAAAGTAAAAGAATAAACATCGGAAAACACAATTAATATAATATTAACCAGATTATAAATACACTGATAATGCCATCATTACTACTTTTTTCTTTTTCTTTTATATTTACATTATAATTTTATTTTTTCATTTATTATTATTTTTTTAATTCATTTTTATTGTTAGACTTATTGGGGTGACATCTGTTAGCAAGGATTACATAGGTTTCAGGTATACAATTCTACAGTGCATTGTCAACTTGATGTATAATAAGTTCACCACCTAATGTGTTTTTTTTCTTTTTTGAGTGGTTCCCTGGCTGGGAATCTAACCCAGGCCATGGCATTGACAGCACTGAAGCCTAGCCACAACACCACCATGAACCCCCACCATTGTTACATTTTAAGTGCTTTATTTTCATGGAATAATTGCAGATTGTGAAAGATCAAACACCCTTTACCTATTCTTTTTGATGTGTATTTGTACTTAGATATCTCATCACATGCATTGCCTCTCATGCAGAATATATATGTTGGTCTATGCTGGAATGTCATTAACATAGTCACATCCAGTTATGAAACTGGTGAAAATCATTTTGCCTTAGCTGTTCATTAATACCCTGTTTATCTGAAAATTCTAGGGTCTCTAATAATAATTGTTAATTCCATATAATTATTTGTTAGTCACAGTTGTTTGATGTCATTTATTTAGTCATTCAAAGTTAAGTTAAAAACTATGCTTAATTAAAAAAAATTGTACATTTGTATTTCTGGCCTCTTTGCAAAGATGAAACATAAATCCATCAAGCCACCCTAGAACTTTTAAACTTCCCTTCTTTTACATCTGTAGTTTTCATTATCCAGAAGTTATTCTGTCTCCTCTGTTAAATTACTTTATGCTGCAGCTTAAACGAACATGTCTTGCTTTCATCTAGCATTTCAAATAGGGCAAAGACTGCTGTACAATTTCCAAACACAACTGTGCTAACAGAGATGAATTACTAGAGTTTATATAATTTATATTAGGAATTCATAGACCTAGCAAAAGGGATTAGTACATTTTATTTCAGGGCAGGAGATGATCCTGTCATTAATGGTCGATACTTTCATCATCTTTTAAACCTGAGGAATTTCCTGGGTGACAAGACCGTAAGGACATATCAGAGATTCACAGCTGTGAGCTTTATCTGGACATGCACTGCTTTAACTCACAGTATGTAGACTACGTCCCATCAAAACTGGATTAGGCTGTCAATCACATCTTCCGATGTATATTGTATTATGATTTTTTGAAAATGTCACTGAGATCAGAGTAATTTCTTGGCTAATTGCATCTTGTCTCTTCTTAATACCGTGCATTTAATGGTTTCATTACCTGACGTGACAATCACTGTTCCTGGTTCAGTATTAAGGGGAATTTTATTTCTCTTCTTTTTTGCAAACACACACACACACACACACACACACACAGCACTTCTTTAATAAGAAAGACAAAATATATTTAAGGCACTTCTGTGTTTTATGAAAATAATGTATGTGCAGCATTCTTTGTTTTCCCTGTGGTTTAACATATACATAATGGTCGAAATTGTTTTTGTAATCCCCAAAGCATAACCAATGCTTAATACAGTATTTTCCCTTTCTGTTATGGAAATAGATTAAAGAAGATATTAACCTTTAAGAAACTGTCACTCATTACTCACATTTCCTTTGCCTTTCTCTAGAGAATCTGCTCCAAACACAAAACATTTGTGTTTCAGTATTACCTGTTTAACCATGAGAGATTCATTTGGGTGAACGTTAGGTTTCATTAAATCCCACTTTGGTTCGTGCAGCTCTAGCAGTACCTGTTACCAGTAGAAAACATGGGCAGCAAGAGATATTAAAATTCCTATAATAATGAGTTACTCTGAAGAGATAGCTATTAAAAATCTCCTTGAATACACTCAAGTTTAGATTAAAATAGGCATAGGAGATACAGATGCATACTGTAATGTACTAATCTCTTACTCCTAAGGACAAATAATTTTATGATTTCTGGGTAGAAAGAAAAACAGAACATAGGCTTTTATTTTATTTTGTAGCTCTTAAAGGATATCTATAGTATCATAATGTGATATCATGGGCGTTAAGGATTTAGTGATAGGCCTGATGGGGAAAGTGAAATGTTTTAATCACTGAAATGCAGCAACTCACAGTGAGTTCTGTTGATACACTGCAAACTAAAATGATGGCAATGGTGGTGGGAGGGGACAAGTGCTAGTTCAAGAGGGGTGCGGAAATGTTTCAGGGATGGATTTTTGTTCAGTTCGTGTTTCTGACAGCTTATGCCCATCAGTGATGTTGGAAGAAGCTATATTTCTGGTATTTTTTGATTTTCACTTTCCATTGAAAATACTAATTTTTCTGAGCTACAGGGTAGGAGATGTGGGTGAAAGATGGGCAGATTTTGCCTGGTGTTCTTGGGGGTGGGCGGCAGCTGAAGGATGCATTTTAGTTCGGATCTGACAGCAGCTGTGGTATCCAATTCAAATTCACTGTGGCAGGAAGAAAGAGTGGGAATGCTAAAGAATCCAAGGTGTTTGTAAATATTCTCCTTTGCTAACCATTCAAATCTGGTTTGCATAGGTTGCTGCAGTTGCTGGTATAAACGTAGAATGACATTTATTAAAAAATAATGTGCAACCAATGATGTGTTTTTCTACTAAATGTTTTCTCTGAGAGTTCAACACAATTCATTGGTATTTATATGAAATAAAGAAAGAGTGATGATTAACAAGCAGCTTCTGACTACTGTGATTTTGGAAGAGAAAATTAATTGTGGTTTCATTAAAACCACAATTCCAGTACATGGTTTCAAGGATTACCTATATTTTAGCTTCAGGTAGATTTCAAAGTTAACCAGATATCCATTGGTCTTGCAAAGAGGACTTGCCAAACTGGTTGAGATTGTTTTCATTGAATGGGTAATGGAATGTCCAAGAGCTCTCACACATTGAAAAATCAAGTAATAGTGGACAGGTACACACTCTTAAGTAGCTTGCTTTATTAGTAGACTGACCTCAGTGCATCTCTAAATAAACTTCTAAGTGGTGCATTCAATTTTCTTGTAAATACTGGAATGTAAAATTCATTCATATTATAAACTCTCTGAGGTGAGGAGTGTCCCTGTTCATACCAGTTTTTTCGGACTCTTCTGGAGGTCTCATCATTATAGATAAATCTACCACCAAAATGGGTAAGGATAAAGATACTGTGGAATTCTACTACCTGTTTTGTGATTGCAAAGAGTAGATTTGGGATAAATTTTGGGGGATTTAATAAAAATGAATAAAAAAAAAATGGACCTGGAGATCATCATGCTTAGTGAAATAAGCCAGACAGAAAAAACAAAGAACTGTATGACTTCACTCATATGCAGAATATAAAACTGAAAGCAAAGAAAAAAGAAATGAACAAACAACCCATGGACACAATCAATAGTTTAATGTTTATTTGGGGATGAGTGGGTTAGGGAGGGGAGAAAGGGGAGGGGGTGGGAGAAGAGGGAGGGGGGAAGCTAAATATAAGGTGATGGAAAGAGAACTCACATTAGATGGTGAACTTATTATACATCAAGTTGACAGTGCACTGTAGAATTGTATGCCTGAAACCTATGTAATCCTTGCTAACAGATGTCACCCCAATAAGTCTAACAATAAAAATGAATAAAAAAATTTTGGGGGGATTTTAAAAATATGAGCAATGGGACAAGCATAGAGACATTTTAGTTTTTCACATGGAAAGGGCAGTCACACAGCTGCATTTTGGAGCCATATTTGCTTTGGAGAGTGGTTTTTATTGTTTGTTTGTTTGTTTGTTTGTTTGACCACATTTAGACTCATGTGGGAGTAGGCCTCAGTTGTCATATGGTACCTCTTTGATTTCATGTAGACATCTGTGACTCTATGCAGAAAGGCTCCTGGCCTAGCCTATGTATGCAGAATATCAAATTTCACTGTTGAATTGTTTGGATTTTCCATTTTTTCCTTGTCCAACTGGGTTCATCCTTGTTGTTCTGACTAATAAATGAGACAACCACCCCATTTTGACCTGAAGAGTCTGAGGTGATAAATGGTTAAGTGATCCTCAACTGTTTTTTTTTTTTTTCATATACTGTCTCCTGGATGGGTAAATGTGTCAGAATTAAAAGATAGTTTATGCTTTGACATCAGAGGGGAAACATGAATAAAACTGTGTCATCACCTTCCTGATAATGGATAAACACCAGAGATAAATGTGTGTGCACCTTTGGAAAAGATCACTAGTGACACTGGAGCTTTACTTAGAAGACAGCAAGAAATGCCTTGATTGAGAAGAATTACTTAGGCAATCTCTTGCTGTTATACTTGGAATTATAGTTGACAACTCCAAGTGTGTCATTAATAGAATCTTGGGCTGTGAACATAACTAGTGTGGACTTTAGTAGACTCAAAATTCTTGTGGAATGGTGTGCACACTCTGTGCCATGTGAATTTGCCTGTGCCTATGGGTAGGGAGACTCTCAAAGAGTCTATGATTGAAAAATAGATTAGGAACAACCATGACAATGAAGTATCAAGGTAACTAACAAAGAGATACACCATTAACACTGAATTTTTGTCATTCGTAGTAGTTGGTACCAGTCAGTGAATGAGGCAAAAATCACAATGAGTTAAAATTATCCATAAAAATTTCTTAGAAAGCACATTAGAGACCAATATACTCTCCTTTGAAAATGCCACAGTTAGTTTTCCCTCTCCCGCCGAGCCCCAGATTCCTGTACCTGCTTCACAGTCATCCTAAGATACAGTAAATGAGAACACCAGCACGATTGAATTGTTCTCTCTGTCTCTAAACTTCAGCTGAGCACATTTAGTTGAATTCAAACAGGATAAAAATGCATTTAATTATATGACTTCTGTATTTTATCATGCCAGTAATATTTGAGGATGGCTAGACAGGCATATAATTATTCCCATTTTAGAGATCAGGCTAAATTGAAGCTAAAGAGGTTGAATGAACTAAACATCTTAGTTTTTAGATGGAAAATACTATCTATTACCTTGACTAAAAGAGATGAATTATATTTTTTCCTGTAGTTCTATATAGTAAGTGGCAGAATGAAGGCTAAAGATTAGAATTTATTTCTCAACATCTAATTCAAGGCTGTTTTCACTGGAAGGAAAAAGTAATGTTAACCAGCAAAGTTTATTGGGACTGAAACAAGTAGCAAAATACTATAATTGTAATGATAATATTCAAGGTCTTTTTTTTTTTAATCCCTTACTTTGGATGTGTGTGTATGTGTGTGTGTGTGTGTGTGTGTGTGTGTGTTTTCAGTAATCTAATTTTCTGTTTTGTCATTTTTTTTTGTGTATTACAAGTTCAAGTGTCTGTGAAAACACTAAACAACAATTTTGCATACCCATCAAGTTAATCTTATTGGCTCTTTTGTGAGTATCTAGTGAGATGATATATGTATACCTGAAGGTCTTTTGGCAAATCTATAAATAAAAGACATTATTATAAGTAAGTTCAAATTTTATGAGTGATAGTATTGCTGTGGTTTTTAATGCTACTATATGTCAGTGTACAACTGTGCTTCTCAACAGAGTAAGGGGTGAGGAGAACAGGACATAGAATGACCCAGGAAGATTGTGAAAATACATACGATGCCCTTGTTAATCCTAACTTACCTCCCATCTTCTCCACTCTTTATGGTATATGAAAATCTCAGATTTGAGCATGCATATTTTAAGCACCACTCCCATGTGATTCTGGGTTATGTCTCTTGATTGATAACCACTAATGAATGCTCTTGGGAGTAAATTGATTCAATTACTCAGTCACTCATCTATCAAACACTTTTGAACATCTATCATGTGCTAGCCACTTAGCTAGGTGGGCAACTCAATTACTAGCTCAAAAGATAGTTTCTGTTTAAGCAGTTTTTCATTTATATTTGCAAATAGAAGCATATTGTGGAAACAATAATAGCTCATTCTGATGTAGGTATTTAATATTATTTAGGAATTGATAGAGAGATACACTTAAGAACTACAACACATATTAGTAACAGTAGACCTTGGCAACTCTCAGATTTTATGTCTCTAATCACTTACATCTACTTCATTTGGGTGTCTGGAGAAAGAAGAAATGTAGAAAGGGAGAAATCAAAGAAGTGTCCAGTAGGTCAAGGATACTATGTCTCTTTCGTATAGCCCTTGTTTTGATATGTGGTGACAATGAAAAGCAATGACTTGCTATTACTATATATACGTTTTGTTGGGCTCAAAGATAGATTTTTGTATTGAAACTCAACAGATATGGAATAAAGATTACAAGTTGAGATAACAGATAATCAGTTGATGCCATATATAGCAGTGGAATCTCTTTCGCTAAATTGAAAGGGTAAAGCGGATAAGCAATTGGATCTCAGACAATTGTTAGTGGTGTTTATATACATACACACATACACACACACACAAAACACACACACACACACACACACACATATGAGGGCTATACAGAAAAAAAATCCAGCCATAAATGCCTCTATTTTTCATATTAAATGTCTGGATCCTACATCGACAGCCCTTGTGTGCATGCGTGTGTGTGTGTGTGTGTGTGTGTGTGTGTGTGTGTGTGTGGTTTTTAATACTACTACATATCAGTTTAGTTATGGTGATACACACACACACACATACACACTTTTCTATTTTACTTAAATTTTCCTCTTTTAAAAATCTCTGCTTTTCTCTTTCCTTATGGCCTACCTTGCATGACTTCAACTTGCTACTTCTGCCCCTGCAAAAAAGCATCAAATAGCATGCATGGGTGCTGACCCTCATGATTTATCCAGTCCTTGTATCTGATTCTCTCCTGCTTCAGTACAATTTACATGCTGGGATCCTGTTCCTGATTTAGTTTTTAATCACTCAGTACTTTTGATTTCCCTGTTGTAAACTTCAGTGCCTCTCAATGTGGTTAGACTACTTTGGAAAACTCTATCTTCTATCTGGATTTGGCCACAGTACCCTCGGCACAAACACAATTCTGACACCTCATTTTCAACTGCCTTTCCCATTTCCTCCAATTCTGTTTATGCTTCTCTACCACATATTTTCATGATTCTCAAATCTGGCTCTACTCTAGAAAGTAGCCAAGGAGTTTCTAAAAATATAGATTCTGGGGCTAAATGCTAGCTAGACTTGCTGAATTGGAATTTCCAAGGTGTCACTCTCTGAGATGATGAAATGACCTATGTCTGCACTGCTCCATATATGGTAGCCACTAGCCACATGTGGGCATTTAAATTTAAAGTTCAAGAAAATTAAAAATTAAAAATCTGTTCCTTGGTTGTTCCAGTCACATTGAAGTATTTAATAGCCACATGTGGCTATTATTAATATAGTTCCAGGTTGTGGGTCCCAAGAAACTAACAGAGCCACCCTCCTTTGTTCCTCACAGTTTTGAGAACCACAATGTAAGATGACCAATAAATTTCTACTGATTTTACATATATTGATTTACTTAACTGAAAAATACTAAAAAGTTATTTCTGGTTTAAAAATGATCTAGTTCCCCTCATGGGGAACACTTACATATGTGTCCACTGAGTCTGGTCTGAGGGTTCAGGAAGGGAAGGTCTTAAATGGTTGAATGGAGGGAAGTTTTCAGAGAGGTGGACAGCACATTCTAAGATAGGAACTTGCATTGTCTAGAAACATACTGGTATAAACCCCTTGAGAATGGTGTAGCAGCTGTTTTTGATTTAATGTTTTTTTTTTTTTTTTTTTGCTTTTTGGTATGTGGGTAGCTCCCTGACTGGGAATCGAACCCAGGCCGCAGCACTGACAGTGCCAACACCGAAGCCTTAAGCCACTACACCATCAGGGAACTCCCTGATTTAATGTTTTAGATGCTGAGGGACAAAAACAAATATAAGAATGGATCTCTTGTGAGAGAATGTAGTTGATGATGCTCAGATAAATAACTAATTAATATGGTGGAAAATGTTGATAGAACATTTGCTTGATAGTATGTACTCATTTACTCACTCACTCACTAATATGAAGATGCTCCAAGATGTTTCATTTAACAGTGAAAAAAGGGGTGCAGAAGATTTTTGTGCATGTTGATTAGGAGAAACATGAACCATAGTAGGTCAGATGGACTATATTACAGTCAAATTAGGCACTGTCACTGAGTGGAATAATGATGCATTGAAAGTGCTGAGGTACGTGGTATCTCTACTGAGTTGCAGCTGAAGGTGGGGCACAGAGTAGGAGACCCAGGTACGAAACAGTGCAAGTCAAACTGAAGGTCACTGTTCCCATGAGCCTCCCTAGTGTTTTTTATAGGATGAACTCAATGTTAAATGTAATCCTTGCTAACAGATGTCACCCCAATAAATTTAACAATAAAAATGAATTAAAAAAATGTCATAGTGTTAATATGTATAAAATCCATTTTAAGGTATAAGATTTAGGGCTAAAATGTCTTCTTTGGAACATAAAAACACATTTAAAAAATGGATTTTATACTTAATGCAATGTCTGATATACAACACAGGGCCACTGCCCACACCACTTTCCTCCCGCCAACTAACCATGACCCAATCAGTGTCTGGGGTTATCAAGGTAAAGACTTTGACAAATAGGGAAAAATGGGATTTCTACTGGTAGAGGGGCTTTCAGGAACCAGTTAAGCTGCTGTAGAGAGACTCTCTAGAGTAAAAAATATATCTTGACAAAAAAATGGAACCCATTTGACATTATTTCCATCTTCAGCATGATATTTAGGTAATCTCTACTCTTTTTCACTTGGTTCTGATGAAATCAACATAACTACTAGTTCTGCAAATTATAAACCTCACTAGGGGATAAAATTATCCACATCACTTGTCAAGCAGCATGGCAAGGAAACAGTTTTCAGACGTAAATGTTAACTTTCCTTTTCATCTGAGACATTTTATCTCTATATCCTGTACAACATTGCATGACAATCTCTTAAAAATATGGAAGACATGCTTATTTGAAAAGTATTCCTGACCAGCATTTTGTTTATAAAGATGAACTGACTCACTAAACTCACTAAAGGTATTTTACTTGCTCAAGTTCAGTCAAATACTCAAGACCTGTCATAAAACAGAAAGACATAGTAAGTTCTAAATGACAGGTAAGTAGTCAAGTTAACATAAAGACTACACTTCATCTGGTAAAATTGCTGAATTGTAATATAAACTAAATATTATAAGTTGCATTTGTTAATTTAATCAAATAATTTTAATAGAGGATCTTATTCCACCAACATTACAATCATCATCTGAAAAAATTTAAATCTGTTTTTATTATATATTGTTTTTACCCTCTGTAGGGTTATAATTTGAAGTGATAGTAATTCTGATGACAGAATTTCAGGTCACAATTTATACCAATACCTAAAATGAATCCATCATTGTCAGCAATACAGGTGTAGATTAGCCAATAGGCTAGGCAGAGCATAGAGTTTGCAAAGATAGTGATTCTGTAAAGTTAGCTTCATCTCCATTACGTTTGGAAGCAGTTAAATTATGGTTAAAGAATATTTCTTGGAAGCAGATGAACCTGGATAGAATTCCGGTTCTGCATGTGAGTCTGGATGATTATTTATTATCCCATGACTCAGTTGCCCTGTCTATAGAATAATACCTACTTTAGGGTGTTATTATGAGGAATAAATGAGATTATGCATATAAAGCACTTGGCATGGTGATTGGCACATAATATATGTTCAGTGAATATTGAAATATTTTTTAATTATTTCAATTGATTCAGATTGTTGACTCCAGTTATACAGACCTTGCTTTTCTTTCTTTCTTTCTTTTTTTAATTCATTTTTATTGTTAGACTTAATTGGGGTGACATCTGTTAGCAAGGATTACATAGGTTTCAGGCATACAATTCTACAGTGCACTGTCAGCTTGTTGTATAATAAGTTCACCACCTAATGTGACTTCTCTTTCCATCACCTTATATTTAGCTTCCCCCCTCCTCTCCCACCCCCTCCCCTTTCTCCCCTCCCTAACCCACTCGTTCCCAAATAAACATTGAACTATTGATTGTGTCCATGGGTTATTTGTTTGTTCATTTCTTTTTTTCTTTGCTTTCAGTTTTATATTCCACATATGAGTGAAGTCATACAGTTCCTTGTTTTTTCTGTCTGGCTTATTTCACTAAGCATGATGATCTCCAGGTCCATCCATTTTGTTGCAAATGGCAGTATTTCATCTTTTCTTACAGCTGAGTAATATTCCATTGTGTATATGTACCACAGCTTCTTTATCCAGTCATCTGTCACAGGGCACTGTGGTTGTTTCCATGTTTTGGCCACTGTGAACAGCGTTGTGACGAACATTGGGGTACATAAGTCTTTGCGGAAAAAGGTTTTCAAGTCTTTTGGGTAGATCCCCAGAAGGGGGATTGCTGGGTCAAATGGTAACTCCATTCCCAACTTTCTGAGGAACCCCCACACTGCCTTCCACAGTGGTTGTACCAGTTTGCACTCCCACCAGCAGTGTAGCAGAGTTCCTTTCTCTCCACATCCTCTCCAGCACTTGTTATTCCTTGTCTTGTTGATAACAGCCATTCTGACAGGTGTGAGGTGGTATCTCATTGTGGTTTTGATTTGCATTTCCCTGATAGTTAATGAGGATGAGCATTTTTTCATATGTCTGCTGGCCATTTGTATTTCTTCGTGGGAGAAGTGTCTGTTTAGTTCTTCTGCCCACTTTTCAATTGGGTTGTTTGTTTTTTTGTTGTTAAGTCTTATTAGTTCTTGATATATTTTAGATATTAGACCCTTATCTGATGCATTATTTGCAAATGTTTTCTCCCATTCAGTGGGCTGTCTCTTTGCCTTGTTGATGGTTTCTTTTGCTGTGCGGAAGCTTTTTAGTTTGATAGAGTGCCATTCATTTATTTTTGCTTTTACTTCCCTTGCCTTTGAGGACAGGTTCATGAAGTCTTCCTTGAGTCCTAGGTCTATAAGTTTGGTACCAATGTCTTCTTCTATACAGTTTATTGTTGCAAGACCTTGCTTTTCTTGAGGATATAAATACGATTGTTTAAGAATTTTTTGTTTTAATTACATATTAGTTGAAATGTATTTAAATAGTATTGAAGTGTTAAAAAGTGAAAAGAAAGAAAAGGTAAAAATAATCATGGATATATTTTTCAAAGTGTCTCTTTAGATACATGTAGAATGATTTTTACTTAGTTTTATGTTGTTTACATAGTTCTGCAACTTAGGTTTATTTAGGAGCTATAATAGAAACTCCAGTTTCTAAGAACCCTTTATTTATTTATTTTTTAATGAATAAAATATGGTCATGCCTCCTGTAGGGTCAGAATATCAAAACTATGTGTCACATGTCCCAGGGAACAGCTGTGTCAATTGGCCTGTGCTATGATCCTAATGTTCATTGTCCCCTCAAAATTCAAAATGTTGAAATCCTAAACCACAAAGATGATGGTATTAGAAGGTAGGGCCTTTGGGAGATGCTTAGGTCACGTGAGTGGAGGCTTCATGAATGGGATTAGTGTTCTTACAAAAAAGACCCCATAGAGCTCCATTGCCCCTTCTACCATGTGAGGACACAGAGAATACACCAGCTATGAACCAAGAAAATGGACCTCACTGGCATGCAACCATGCTGGGGCCTTGATCTTGGAATTCCCAGCCTCCGCAACTATCAGAAATAAATGTCTGTTGTTATTAGCTACCCAGTCTGTGGTATTTTGTTATAGCAGCCCATACAGACTAACACAACCTAGTTAGAATCTTTCTGGAGATTTCTCCTGCTATAGGGCATAATTTATTAACAAAGAGTATGTTTTAAAAAGTCCTTTCTTCCCTCTGAATTTCTTTTCATCTTTAAAAAAATTCACTCACTACATTTTATTGAGCATCTAGTATGTGCCAAATGCTCCCCTCCATTTCTGATATGATTAAGAAACATGTTTAAAGTTAAAAAATTAGAAATTGGCAGAGGTCACATTTAAACTCAGATCTTAGAAACCTTCTGCTCTTTAAGCAAACAAACTGAAAGTGGTGGAATGACAAGAAACCAATCAGATCAAATCACAATGGTTTATATAGCACAATTAGCTCTCCTTTAGACCTTAATTATATGTCATTGCAGGCCTGGGAGCAGAATCTAAACCTCTGTCTTCTAATTACATCATGCTACTTCCCTGCTCAAAATTCTCCAATGGCTTCCCAGCACACTCAAAATAAAACCCAAACTTTTCATGATGCTGTCCACTGGCTGTTTGATTTGGCTGCTCGTCAACTACCACATGCCCAGCCCACTTTGCTTTAGCCATTCTAGCCTTCATGAAAGTTTCAGTAACTTGAGAACCATCTGAGCCTTTGCATCTGCTTCCCTGTGCCTAAAGACTTTTCTACAGATCTATCTATGCATGGCTTGCTTCCAAAGTTTATTCAAATCTCTGTTCAAATGTCATCTCCTCTTTGAGGGGCCTTATGGCCTTACCTAATCATCCCAACCCCACCGCTTCACTCTGCTTCCTTGCCTGCCTAATATTTCTTCCCAGCACGTGTCCCTCCCTCACGTCATTACATGGACTTATGTTTTACAGGGGTACAGTCTGGTTGCTGGCCTTCCTCAGCAGAATGTAAGTTACTGAAGGCAAGGACTTGTTCCTCTGTACTCATGGCACCTAGCATAAAGCCAGGTGCAGAGACCATACTTGGGGACGTTTTGTTAAAAGAAGGAATACAGGATTGCCTCAGTCCGTGTTTGCTAGTTTATTTTATGCTATTTGTTTTTTGTAAAAATTAAGTGACCTTGGAAACTCATGATTTAACAGAATCCTGTTTGAATATGAAAATAGACCTAAGTATGCCTGCCTGTACCTTTATTATTTTTAATGTTTACTAAAGGCCCATTAACTATTGTTATTGAACATTGAAATCTTATTGAACTGTTTATTTCAAAAAAGTGCACAAGGCCCAGTGCTGATTTTCACAAACTATACAATTGTTGGACCATCACCCCTACCCAGAGAAAAAAACATTACTGGGAACCAAGAGGCCCACTCTTGTTCCCTTTCAGTCACTGCAGCCCTCCGCCAAGGGTACCGTGCATGACCTTGGCTTCTCACAGCATAATTTTACCAATTTTCACGTATCTTTAATATTTATTTAAATTCTCTGTTCACAATGTTTCTCCCTCGTTTAGTGCCTGCTCTCCAAGGTCCTAGAATTCTTTTTATCGAGAAAAAAAGTAAGTCCTTTAACATCTCACATTCTTTGAACAATTTTGGAGGGACCAAAACTGCAGAGCCTCATAGTAATTCTCAACAGACGCAGAGAGCAGGGGCGCTGCGCTGAGGGTTGAATGTGTTGGATCTGTCCAGTGATCTGGGCCCAGAAGACTGTGGGGAATAGCACCTTTGTTTGCATGGGCCATTTTAAAGATAAACGATATTTGAGAGAATATTGATCAAAATAATGAAATATATCAGTAATGGAAACATACTTAGAAAAATGTATACAGCCCAACAGTGCACTTTCAAGAGATGAAAATTATCTGAAAAAAATATGATTCCTGGTGTTACTACCTTCCAGGAAAAAGGAGGAAATAACATAGGAGAAAATGAATTAATGTAGTTAAAAATATGGTAGTAAACTTCAAGAGAATTTTCATGGAAATTACAGTGTTCAGAAGCATCCATTATAGGATTTAAAAAAAATGTGTATTGCTGATTCATTTATGATGGCTACTGCACAGATAGTATTAATATCATTATATCCTTGAATCCTTTTTGTAAGCATCTTAGTATTTTGTTTAACCAAGATCAAATATTTTAAGCCCAACATATGTTTTTAAAACATATCACTTACCATGTAAATTTATATCATTTGTATCTTTAGTCCTTGGGAGCTTCTGTGTTTGAATACTCAGTTGTACTGTTTGGATACCACATGCACGGTGTTGCGGTGAGAGAAAAACCTTTCTTGCCAACAACAGCCTGTGTGTTTATCATGTAGGGGTGGCAGCAGGGGCAGATGGTCTCCGTTTTGGTCACTTTCTTTTCTTAGGTTTACTCTTCAGTGTCACTCATTTGCACTTTTTATTCAAGCACCTGAATGCTCAAAGCGAGCAAATATACTGTGAGAACGGGCAAGGTGTTCCAGTAAAATAGTTGTGAATCAGCAATCAAGCCTGAGAAGTGGATCTTTCAGGTGGCTGAACAGAGGCCAGACAAATGGTTTCCTCTCTAGAATGTTTGTGAGCATCACCTGGAGGGTGTGCTAAGACACCGATTGCTAGGTCTACCCTCCAGAGTTTCTTATTCATTAGGTCTGAGGTGGGGTTTGACAGTTTGTGTTTTCAGTTCTAACAAGTTTTTAGGTGATGCTGTTGCTGCTGTTCCAGTGACCACAGTCTGAGAACCACTGACCTAAAAGATAGATGGATAGGACTCAGAGAAGAGTGGTTTGGCCTCAGATAACCCACCTACTCAGGTCCATTTTGGGGAGACCTACATGCAGTTACAGGGTGTGTTTTTAAAAAAGCTTCTTAAACACAAACCAGCAAAGTGGGTCCTGATCCTTTGTTAGCTTAGTCCCTTCGAACCTCTCTAAGCACCATTCTGATAAAAATTTACATGTGGTAGAGGGTGGGGTTAATGAGGGAGATGGTTGGGAAAAAAACTGGCCAAGTGATTTTTACCCTCTTTCCTGTTTTAGAATCACTGAACGTACCTTACCTGTCCTATTGCCTCAGTGGCTTATGTCAGAGAACTGCTTAATAAAAAGGACATTTCTTTTTGTCAGCAACCATTAGCATCTTTAGGCTGGGCCAGCTACTAAATTACCCAACTAAGAGTGGATGAGAAGGGTGCTAGTGAATCCACAAAATAAACTTAGATCTATCAAAGGGGTGAATCTAACTCCCATAATTAAAACTCCTTTGTGAGTTGATTCCCATTTTAAAACTCTTCATAATCCCCAAATTACCTAGAAAATAGTCTTTAGTCTATTTGATCACACTGCTATCAGTAAAGAAAAAAAGTTCAAGAACTCCCCTAGTCCAATATATCTATATTTAGTTTTAAATGAGACACACATACAGAGTACTAAGGTATTAAGGGCTTTAAAAAAGATAAACAAAAGTTTTAAAGCACAAAATAAAGCTAAATATAATCAGAAATTGTATTTTTTCCTAATTTCTAAAGGATCATTGCATACCCTTCTGGAGACACAGCTCTAGAGATTAGAGAAGGAGCTCTTTAGTCTGACATATAAGCGCCTTCATGGAATGACAGTCACATCTCCAGACTCATCTCTCTTCATGATTGACCACCAATGCCTAGAAGGCGGTTTCCTGCATAGGGGTAACAGTTTCTCCCCTCTGGATCTTTGTTCGTGCCGATGTCTTTACATGAACTGTTACTCTCCCATTACTTTCTCTTCTGTTCTTACTGCTAAAGCATCCCTTTCCATACTGTGTGAACATTACCTGCATATGGGTCTCTTTTTCTCCCTTATGGTACAATCTCCTTAGGGCAGGGTCTGTATCTGAAACTTGGCTGTATTTCTAGTAGAACTAAGCAGACATATATGATACATCCCCAGTTATAGATTTAATTGGATGCAAATAGAAGATCTATTTGAAGACATGGAAAGGACTAAATACAGGATGGGGTTAATTATGTGGCCATGTGATTTATTTTCTCAACTATATTTTTTCTGCCAACTGTGTCCAAAAACCTATTGTAATAGTAATAGTAACAGTAATAAATGCTAATAATAATGCTTCGTGAATAGGATTATCCTGATAGATACCTCAAACTATTGCTAGACAGGGGTTTAATTACTAGTTAGTCAAACTTGAATATTTCTTTCAAGGAATAACAATAACAGTAGTAATAACAATACCTTATGTTTCTATTTTCCTTTAGTATTTTATAAGTGGTTTAATCTAGAACATTGACTTCCAAATATACTTACTAGCTTCAAGAACCTGACAGATGGGGAAAAATTCTTTTAGTTAAAGGACACTTTCTGAAAACATTATCTAAATATTTTTCAAGAGAACAGTTGTTTGGGAAGCATTGGTTTAAGTAGTTAAACACGCCTTCTATCGTAGGATTGTGAAATATGTATCTTAGAGGGACATATAGGCATGCCGTGTTTTCCAAAATGTTTTTTTTTTTTTTTTTTTGTTTTTTTTTTATCATATAACCCTTTTGTTCAAGAAACATTGACCTACCCAGGTTCCATAAACCTTTGAGAAATCATGTTTTATAACACTGAAGACCTTAGAAAGCAGCTAGTTTGGTACTGATTACATCAAATCAGTATCACCTGTTAATATTATATCACCATTACAGCTTAGCCACTGGTTTTTCAGCAGCTCCCAGAGAGTGTGGCCTTCAAGAGAGAAAAACTTTGAGGTATGAATGTGTTATCATTTTACCTTTAGGTTTTCAGTAAGTATTTGTTGATTGAAGTCAATATCAAGGAACAAAGCAGGTCAGGAAGGACAAACCAAGGCAGCAGAGACTAGGGACACTTTAGTTGTGGGGACAATAAGAGGCCCCTGGGTGGGAGAAGGTAAGGGAAGGATGTCAAGAGGGCAACAAGGCAGCTCTGAAGATTTAAAGACAGGTGCTAAAACATCAGTTCTGTTTGTTGATGTAAGTACTGGGTTTGCAAAGTTGTCACAGTCATAATACCCTAGAAACTTTCTCCAAGAAACTCAAGGAGCTTTTTCAGTTATCCTGATGCTATTTCTGATTTGCTTGAAACAATTTCATGAATAAGGAATGGATGGGTGAAGAGAACTGTCTTTAAGGTTAACCCTTATTATTACCATTTGTATATTTGTATAGGACATCCTCCCAAATGGCCTATGAGTTCTTAGTGAGCCCAGGTCATGTCAAATACATTTAGGTATTTCCCTTATTGACTACCAAGACTCCTTGCCAAGCAGGGCTGTATAAATTTGTTAGTGAATGAACAAATCAACTGTAGTATAATAAAGAATTTGTTTGGCCTTTATCTCTGGTTCCTAGGAATAAGACTCTAAATCCTTGGAATTTCCTGAATAATAGGAGTATCTTTGTTGTGCTTGAGTCCCTTGGATCATACCTGATAGTTTTTGCTGATGAGGTGAGGTCTCACAGTCCCCTTAACAGCTTTGGGATGGAGGCTGGTTGTGCTGGAAAGATTGCTGTATGAATAGAAGATTGCAGCTTTGAGCCACCTTATGTTAGCTGGACCTCCCACCCTCTGGAGAGGGAAAGGCGTGGAAATTGAATTCAATCATGTTGCCAATGATTGAATTAATCTTGCCTACATAATGAAACCTGAGTCAAAACTCTGGACACCAGTGTTGAGTGGAGCTTGCTGGTTGGTGAACACATCAGCATGCCAGGTGGATGACATGCCCTCATTCTACAGGGAGAGGGCATAGAAGCTTTACATTCATGGCCCTCCAAGAACTCACCCTATTTGTCTTCCCATTAAGATGGTCTTGATCTGGATTCTTAGTAACGAAATTGTATCATTAAGTGTAGCACTTTACTGGTGTCTGTGAGTCATTCTAGTAAGTTATTAAATCTGAGGGGGTCCTGGGAACCCCCCAAATCTGTGGCCCGTTGGTCAGAGTGTTAATGACCTGTAGAGCCCTAAAATGTTACTGGGCCCTGAAGTGAAGCAGTTTTGTGGAGGACTGAGCCCTTAACTTAAGAGGTATCTGTTAACTCCAGGTGATTAGTGCCAGAATTTAATGGCAGTATACAACTTGGTGTCAGAAATGACCATTCAAAAATGTCAGGGTCAGGGATGTGAGCTGAGTCCTGCACTAGATCTTTTAGCGAATGTGAGTGTACTGAACTGAAGTGTATGTCTCCGGAAGTCGGGCTGCCAGGGAACAGCTCCCAGGAAGCATCCAGTTCAGCACCATGTCCCAAATACAAGATTCAAAGGGTAGCCTTTCCTTCTTGGGAGCCAAATCACTACACCTTTGAAACTGATTAGTACTTAACTAAGTATGCACTGGAGGAGAGTGTGTTTTTGAAATCACAGAAGCATTGTCTCTGTAGGTATCCTAAGAGGGAGTTTCCCTGGTCACAAGCATTTATAAACTCTGATTGGCATTTCCTTCTTTGTTGAAAAGTGAACCTAGCTCAGTTTTCAGCAAATACAACAATAGGCTGTGCAAATGTATGTCTAAAATGCAGCTCTTTGGGGGTTAAATATTCAAGCCTATAGGAGACAGCATCAGTTTCAGGTCAAAGTGCGGTTCTTACATGATCAGTATAGAACAGAAAAAAGGCATTGAAATGACCTTGCTGAGAGTCTAAAACTGCACCGAAGCCTCTCCTGCATGATTAAGTGAGCAGAATCTTAGATTAGCTAAAAGCAGTGCAGAAACATAATGAGTTCACTTATTTTGGAGCATTTAATAACAGTTATAGACAGTTATGTGATCAGGCAGAGTTATGACTTATTCATTCTTTCATTGCTATTAAAATGACTGCATTTGAGGTTTTTAAAGTCATTGAAATAAAAAAAAAAGTCTGATTTATGTTAGGAGAATTTAGCTTGCCCTTTGGTCTTTCAGTTTTTAAATGATATAATTAGACTTTTTAAAGACCATTCTAAAAGCATTATTAGCATTTTGTATAGCAGAAAGTAAATGCATGTTTTGTGGATAGTTTAATTTTAAAAGGGGTAATAATACTTGATTCAGACAGTGATATTCATAGATTATTAAGGGAAGATTTTTTTGTATGAATTTTTTCAAAAGGCAATTGTATAATTTTAGTAATAGACTGTACAAAATGTGTGTGGATTTTGCTGTGTGTACACACAGATTCTTTCTTTCTAATGCACTCTCTAATTTCATTTTGAATGGACATTATAAAGACATGAAAATAATACAACACAGCTTTCCTCCCATTTGGGAAAGCAAAGATGGGAACAGAAAGTACGAGAGGATGTATTAACTCATGACCTTTAGCATATTTCCTCTGAAATTACAGAGCCATCTATCAGCCTGGGGGTGGGGGGACCTTGCTTTAATCATAGCAAAGAGATTTGCAGGTGGTTTGAATTAGCAGTAAACAACAATCATTAATAAATCATTTTGTAGGAATATGGAAATGTCATGGATGCATCGACATTTTAATATGATTCTATTCTTAAACTTTTCTTATGTACTTTACTGTATGCAAATACCATCCCCTGTCCAAATGGTTCTAAATTAGATACGGCTTCCACTTTCAAGTGGGTGGGTTATTGCACAATGCATAGAAGGTGTGAAGAAACATATCTCACCATGAAACTGTAAGATAAAGTTCTGATTTTGTTTGTTGCTGTAGTAAGATTATTCAGTATACACATCTTTGCCCATAAAATTAAGCTGACTGCAATTTCCTTAAATAACAGCTATTTTTACCCCATTTGTGTTCTGTAAACAGTTTGGATATCTCTTTTTGAGGCTCACAATGCAGCATACTATGTTATTGAAGGATGGAAACTGAAAAACACATTACTGAAGAGTGAACACAGAGAAACCCCTTATGGAGTATAAATGGATGGTCTAACCTTTATCTGTGGGAAAATGACTATGCACACTTTTAAGCATATACATGTTTATATATGTGTGCATACTCATGTGTGTTTATGCCTTCCCATTTTATCTGGATACATTTGAATTTAATTATTGAAGTTTACCTTCCACCTGAGTAACCAGCTTCTGGTAAGTATAGCTGGAATAGCTAACTAATCAATTCTGTTAGTTCTAGTTAATTAATTGACAGGAAAAAGTATCAGTTTGTAGGAAGGGAAGATCAGGTTATTTGGGTAGCTGCTGAGGGGTCAGAATTGTAAAGCAGCAAGCTCTAGTGACTTCACACCATCGGTACTTTTTTGAGGAGGTTCCTCTGAAGTCACTCTCACAGTTTCCTGACAATGAGGTCTGCCCCTACCCGGACCATTTCCAAAAGAACTGAACTGAAAACACATCAGTCCCACTGGTGGGGGTCTGCGGTGTTTGGGGTGAGGGTTATTGTGTCAGCCTCCAACTCATGCAGTGCAGATTTTTGTCCACTAGAGACTGATCTCTGCCCAGTAAACATGTTGCTTCAGGCTTCACAGTTTAGACTTGAACTATGGTCTCAGAGGTGAGAGGCTAACGTTTCATCCACTAAGCCATTTAGTCTTTTCCTTTGAAGGAAGATTGATTTTAAAAAAGCTATTAACCTTCAGTGATTTATCTCATCAGATCATCTTCATTTTCTTCTGCTTATAATAAGACTATACTGTTACATAGTTTTTATTCTTCAGTTAATTCAATGAGATTATCTGAAAGGGAAATACATGAAGAACATAAAGAAGGCAGAGATTGTAGAAAATTATCAGCAACACTGAAATGAAAATGTTAACAGGAAAAACAAAAGAAACCGAGCAAATGTTATTGCAGATCTCAGATATAATCAGGTAAGACATATGGTTCTGTGTAACCCAGGTTTACAGAAAAACTTTCTGCGTGTTGCATTGATTCTATGTCCATATACCATGTTAATGACATAGGCACTAACTTTCCCATTTCTAGTGAAAAGACACAGAGGACTGGTTTCATTTCTTGGAGTGACTAAAATATAAGCTGAGGAACCAATGATAATTAATTCACATTGAATACATATTCAGAGGTGCACAAGAAACAGCAATTTTCAAGGAAATTGCATTAAAACACATTCTGTTCTGAGCCTGAAATTAGACATTTATCTATTTTTAGTGAAAAATGTGAAAAATGTGTTAAACAGTAACCTGTTCTGTTGCCTTATCCCAAATCCCTTTAAAGTGAACCAGAAACTGGTCATTTTTTGTACTGAATCATGTTTGATTTATTGTATTTTATTGATTAAGTTTCTACTTTGGAAAAAGTGTTACATTTTGTGAATAATGTGTTAGCATTAAGGACTTTAATTTGTTCTCCTTAAGTTTTTGACAGACACTAATTTACATTTCTTCTGGAGTGCCTGATAGCAAAAGAAGTTTTGGCATTTTAATTTTTTTTCACGTATACCCTGCAGGCTGAGTAATAGTGGTGAATGTAGGAGCACAGCATTAGACAAGTATCTGTTTTGAGGAGAATGGGTCCCCTTACCCCTACCTACTCTGCCCCACCCCTGACACTCAGGTATGTACATTGAAAGCTAGACTGAAGGCTTATAATAACATTTCAGTTTTTGATGAGACTAAGCAACAACAAGCATTAGTCTCTGCCATTTTCTGGCCTTATTTCACACTCATGGTTGAAATTCCTTTTGTTTCAAGTACTGTTAGTTTATTTAAGTTGGTGTTTGGGCAGGTGAAGCTAGCTAGCTCAACAATGGCAAGTTCTGACAACTGATTCTAAAGAAATCTAAAAAAAAAAAAAAAAAGAAATCTAAGAAGCTGAGCTTGTCAAGCTCTTGTTCATTATTTCCTGAACTGATCAGTGAGGATACCATGTAAGAAGATTTAAAACTGGAGAAATAAAGGACTAGAAAAATATTTGTGGTAACTAAGTTACTATTGTGTTTTTGAGCAAATAAAGGTGATGACAAATAACTTTTTGGTAGTTGGTTATAAACCCCCTTTCTCACAAGTATTTCACTGTATACAATGACAAGGGTAAATAATATCTTCTCTCTAATTTTTCATTACAGTTCTAATTTCCTCACCTGGCTTCAGTTAAATGCAAAGGCATGTCTTAATTATTTTTCTATATCTGGATTAACTCTGGGATTGCTATTTGCAAAACAAGTTTTGATAGCGATTTTGGAAAGTAGGGCTAGTGTTATAGGTAAAGGAAATAACAAGGACTTAAAAGTAGTGATTCATGAGACGCAAATGTGGTTCAGCTTTGAGAAAGGGAAGTTTTTTGACTTTGAGAAAGAGGAAAGAATAAGGGGGATGACTGCTGTCCCTTATTTTCTATTATTCATTCATTCATTCATTCATTTTGGTTCAGCTCAGGTTCAAGGATAGAATTCTGGGTTGCAATCTATTGGCTCTCTGTCTCTTGTCTTGATTCCTTAGTGGTCAGATTTCTGTCAGTTCTGCCTTGTCCTAATCCAAACCAAGCTCACCAAAACATTCATTCCTGCTGGATTTTCCAAGTCTGATTTTTTTTTCCCCATGATGATTTCAAAGCCACAGTATTTTTTTTTCGCCTCTTGGTTATTTCCTTCACCTCATCTATCAGGACAAAGGATGAGTAAACGTGATGAGCCAAAATGATCAATTGCCCTAGATCTGTGAACTTTAGAAAACTAAAAAAACAACAACAAACGTTTGGCATAATAACCTTTTTAGGATTTGGCTACTTATGATAAAGTATCTGATCAAAAAAATCTGTAAGTTGCACTTTCCTGCAAAATTCATATTTTTCACAGTGTTCAAATTATTTCCTCACATAGAAAAACACAGCGAAACATAGAAAAAAAAATCACTATGTAATGATAAATAAAATGGTGCTTAGCTGGGTTTTACTGATACATCCTAACATGATTTCCCATCCCAGTAATGAAATGAGAGATCATAAACAAAATATTAAAATATATTAGAAGATAGCTAGCTGAAAAGTGCAGAACAGAATCTAAGAGTTAAGCATGCTGCCCTCTTTTTGCCACATTAACCAGTGCACATTTCTTACCCTTTCCTGCTTGTGTCCATGAAAATATTTTGGTAGATCTAAAAATAAGACGTAGACCTCAATTGATTAGTGATTTTACTCATTTTAAACTCTAAACAGACTGAGTAATAAAGGTAAAAAAATTAAGGTCTGAGGCCCCAATGTCTCAAATCAAACAAACTCCAAAACCTGCCATAGTCATCTGTGTGGTAAAATGGCACCGGATTTTGATGGGCAGAGGTTCTAACAGTTTAGGGTCTTTGTACTACTCTCTCTGCTCTTTGCACCAGGCTGTACATCAAAGGGAACTTCCTCATGGAGTTCTGAATTCTTGGCCTGAGATCTGATCCCTTACCCTACTCATTCCTCTCTGTGCACTGCCACCTGGTCTTCATTTCCCCAGCCTCTGATAACCTGACTTGGCTTCTGCATTGGATTTCTCCTCAGTTGTCTTCATGGCTATGATCATGGCTTTTCACAGGTGATGACACAGGTCTTCCTGCTACCCTTCATCATTCTTTCAACCTGCTTCTGGCTTCTTGGTTGTATATTATCCCTCCTGACTTTACCCAGGTTCAAATGTATTCTAGTGAGTCTTTTCCCTGCTGCTCTGTAGGCCACGTTAATGTAGGATTTGCCCCAGCCCTGAAATAACAATCCCCAAACCATTTTGTAGTATCAGTGGTTTAGCAAGTGCAAAATATTTGTAAACCAAATTTCAGTAATTTGTTAATGAAGCTGTTAGGTTAGATGTTAAGATGCTTAAGTTTGCCAAAAGCTGTGGCAGGATTATTTTTGGAATCGCTGCACACAAAATGTACAATGTTTCCATAGAATTAAGCTTCCTGCCACTGCCCCCACTCTGGTGCTAGACACATCCTGGAGGAGCTTTTATTCGGTTGCCATGTAGAGTCATTTAACTGTTCTTGGCAGAGTCGTGCTGCCACTGTTTAAACCTCCACTTATGCTAAACAGCATTTGAGTAACCAAACTCATTTGAGTAACAAATGAAAGGGAGAACCTGCTCCCAGTCATTTTTCATTTCTCTTCTGAAAACTAGCAGGTGATTTGAAGAATGCAAAATAATTAATTTGTGACCATAAAGAATGGAAAGTAATATAGTTCCATTTAATTGTTTTTTCTCTTAAAGAGGAATAATAAATGGATCCTGCTTACCATCAACTAGAAAGGTGACGACTATAAACCAAAATATGATTTGCTTTATCACACGTCTTTTTCTTATTACTGAGCCATAGTTCATTCAGGCTGCTGTAACAACATACCACACACATGGACTGGGGGTTATAAACAGCAGTTTTTGAGGCTAGAAGATTAGGGTGCCAGCATTGTTGTGCAAGGTCTTTCTTCTGGTTGCAGACTTCTCATTGTTTCCTCACATGGTGGAAACATCTGGGGAGCTCACTGAGGTCTCTTTTACAAGAGAACTAATCTCATTCATGAAGGCTCCACCCTCATGACCCAATCACCTCCCAAAGGCCCCACTTACTCATACCATCACTTTTTGGGGTTAGGATTTCAACATATGACTTTTAGGGGGATACAAACATTCAGACCATAGCATAATGAAAATTGGTATTGACTCAGTTTTAATCAAATGACAGTTCTACTATTATACCTCTTGCTACTTCTTGATAGTAATTGGTTATGTTCTCCACGTTCAGTCATAATTTTTTACCTCTGTTTCCTGCAAGAATTCTGAAGGGCAATATTTCTAATGTCTGATTCAATGACTGTGAATTAGACAGTCATATAGAAGTCATATTGAACATCTACCATGTTTCAAGCAATATTCAGTGTAGATGATACTCAGTGTTGAAGTCACAGAGGCTTTTGGCCGATTCGTGCAGTATTATTTCTAGACCCATTTGAGGACAATTTTTAGGCCATTCCTCTCTGCCCCTGGCAAAAGTGTGTTTATTCTAGTTTATTGCAGGAAATTCAAAACTAGTATTGTATTCCGACTACTTGATGTACTGCATATCTTATCTGGACTTGTAGTATTTTGGAAGTCAGGTTGGTTTTCCCTTAGAAGGCAGCAGGGTACTTCCTGCTATTTTAATAAGTCCATGTTTCTCAAGGGGTCTAGTTAACCCTAGGTGTGTGATTGACAGCACGGATCAAACATATATAATGGGATCGAGAGCAAAAGCCACTTCAGGTAAACAAGGTCCATCTTTGTAAGTTTTCCCAGTGAAAGTCTCCTTAGACTTGAGAAGTCTTCTGCCCAGTAAGATGACCCAAACTGACTCAATTTACAGGTTGGACCCCACTTAGTCTGTGGTTGTTGAGTTTAGCCCAATCTTTAAATTATCCTTCTAGGTTACAGTCCTCAATTTCCAGCTTCCAAAAAAGGATGATTCTCAGCTCTCACACTCGTAATGCAAACTGGCCATGCTTGAAATGAAAGATTATTGATGGAAATTAAGAATTGCTTATGGCAGCACAAAAACCCATGCTCAAAGACAGGTACAAATAAATGATGATTTAAGAGCCCGGTGAGTTTGACTGTTTACAGAAACAGCTCTGCAAATATTGCCTGCGGAAGTTTATTTATCACCTGGCCTTTACCTGTTCCTCTATTAAGGGCACGGAAAGTGAACGTTACATTAAAAGAAGTAATGAAAAACAAAACAAAACTATAAACCCAATTAATTAAAGGCTTGTCTTCAACTGTAAGTGGCAGATGTATTTGTACAGGGTGATTTTGTCCCGGTTACAAAGGCATCAGTGTGATATTCTGCCCCTGCTTTTGGCGGTCTCTCAGGTAAGAGTGAATTTGAGTGCTATGCACACAAATGATATGTGTGGTTTCCAGTGTAGTTTCCAATCAAATGTTTGAACTTGTTGTGTAAAAATAACCTGGTCAGAGTAATATTTTCCTTTTAGCAAAACAAAACAGAAGAACTTAACCATGTGGAAGTAATAGTTAGTTCACCACATTCAGAAGATTAAGTAGCATTGCTTTTGATGAATTCTAGTTTCTATAAAAATGTAAAAACAAATGCCTTAGAATATTATACCAGTATATTACATTTATTTTAGCTTATTTTAACCAGTTAGAAATCTATTAATTCAGGTATTTTTTGTTTGTTTGTTTGGTTGGTTTGGTTTGGTTTGGATTTTTGGTTTGCTTTTCTATTTTCCAGTCTTTGGATTCTCTCAGTCACCTACCTCACCCCCACACACTGTTTCTCAATTTCTGCTTGCTTGGCTCAGCCTGTGTCCTCCAATTGATTCTCTTGTCTTTCTATAATCATCTCTCACAGAACACCATCACCATCAGCACACAAACACACTCATCTCCTCATCTCACAACTTTTGTGTAGCTTCTGTGGCTTCAACCACTATTCATCTTGGCTTCACTCAGTCACTGTTACACTCTGTGCTTCAACTTTGATTCTTTGTCTACTTTCAATCTCCACTTTGGTGATACAGCTTTCTCCTCAGACTGTAGCTCAGTTATACTTATTTCCTTCATTGTCTTCTTTTTCTTTCTAGCGTGTCATTCACTGTCCAACCCACTGTTATCTGGTTCCAGCCAGCCACTTTACAGAAACTGATTTTTCAAAAGTCACCAATGATCAGATTGTCAAATTCCATGATACTTACACAGCTTCTGACAATTTTGACCATCTAGCCACCTTCTTGCCTTTTTTTTTTTTACCTTCTAACTTCATAATACTTTCTCCTTGTTCCCTTCCTACTTCTGAAATGCTGACAGCAATTTGCTGGTGAATGTCTGACAGCTATCTCTCTGGAGGAAGAAAAGCTCTGATTTGTAGTGTTTTCTGATTCCTATGGTGTAAATACTCTCACCACAGTCTATTTCAGACTGTCAATATGACACCACTACATGCAAAATCGAGAAGATATATAATCATTTGTCTCCAACTCGTGTAAGCTGCCTCCACCACCCCAATCACTGAATCTTGGCCTTTTTTTATTGGCTTGCGCCTCACAATAGGAGTTCTCTGAAGGAATTACTTCCAAATTGGAGTGAATGTATTTCTATGGATTCTACAAGTTAATTTATTGGAATATAGGAAAAGCAAATTAGAAATTCTATTCATGTTTAATTTTTAGCTTATATTTTTCAAATGTTTATTTTATATGGGTTTCATTATGTACTTATTATATTACTACAGTATACATATATATGTATATTACTATATATGTGTGTGTATAAATAACATTTATTGGAGTCTTATTATATTCTAGGCCTATGTTAGGTTATTTAATCCTTACTTCAATCCCGTAAAATAAGTATTAAAGTCCAGAGAAGTAATTAGCTCAAGAAGAAGTATAATTTAAAAGTAAGTAAATATATTAGTGGTGCACCTTCATTTTTTAAGAACAGATCCATTGTGATAAAAATTTTCTGGATGTAGTGATCTGAAGCTTGACTTGCTATTCACTTGGTTTTCTTCCAGCAGATCACCCGATAGGCAGTGATGGTTTAACAACCATTCATAAGCATTTCATTTCAGTTGTTTTTCATCCAGCCCTAGACAGTTTCAGACCAAAATTTCTGAAGTCTTCTGGTAGCCCAATGTGTTGAAAACATAATGAGAAGATTTTCAGGGCTTATGTATTGAGTTTTGCTAGCGTAATTGATTCTAATTATAAAGAAGGTTAAATTTCCAGAAAAATGTCAAAAATATAAAATTAAAAGATATTATTTGTTGTAAGATATATTTGTGAGAAACTTTTGCAGGGCTCTATAAAGTTAAATCTAAAACATTCTGGACTTGAGTTTCCTCATCTCTAAAGCAAAAGAGTTGGACTTGGTGGTGGTTTCCTTGAAACTCTTTTTGATCTTGATTTCTGATAATATTAGTGTTTTCAAGGTAAAGGGATGCTTCTATCTAAGCTACCAATCAATAGCAATTCACTGTTTTGTGGACTCATGTGCTTAATACATGGAATTCTGATTTTTCTTAACATTAAATTAATGCCTTTCAAAATGGATATATGTGTCCATTTCAGAGGCGACCTCTGATTTCTGACTTGGAAGTGACTCTTAATTTCAAGGTAATAGATCTCAAATGAAAGATTATTCAAATATATCTCAGCAAATATTTAGATCGACAGATCTCCAAGACAATTTATACTGAGCTAGTCGGGGAAGAATGCAATATGGCCTTTGCGCTTAACTGAGGGCACGAGGAACTCTGGGTCTGTAAAACATTTGGTGATTGCTAAGCCTCCAACACTGGCCTGCGAGCACTAGCGAATGACTGGCATAGTCGTAAACAGACAAAAACAATGAATTACAATGTGAAGGGGACAGGATGGAAATAATACTGTGGGTTTATTTCACACTGTCTCTTCAGAGGTCCAACTAATTCCAAATGTACTATGGTTGTCTTTGTGATAGGTACTATTTACCCCCTCTTCTTCACTCTCAATCTTCTTACTTTTGAAATAAATTAAAATTCTTACTTAGAACAAGAACATTTATGACTCCAGCAATAATTTTGGAAATAGAGAGAAAGTAAGACTTTAATTCTTGACATGTCCTGATTTATAAGTTTTTGAAAAAAACAAGTTCTATAATTTTCTTAATCATGTTTTTGTAATATAAGTCACAAGATCAAAATGACTACTTTCTATCTCAATAATGTTTGATCCTTGCAGATGTTCTCATTTAGAAATGAGTTCACTGATACATCTGAACTTTGTGAGGCAGCTAGATGAATTAATCTCTCATCTCCTATGGGTGAAGCCTATAATATTTCCAAGGTTATCATTTTGTCAACAGTTTAGGCAAATCCAGTTGGGTATGAAATTGAAAGAATCCTTTCAGCTTTTGGTGTGTGCTGGTATACACAAAAAGTGGAGAAAATATTTGCTTTAAAAATAGCATTCTCATGATAAGATGCCTAAATATACAGGGCCATTTCTGAATGTATGTGTGCAATTACCAGTGCTTACTGCCCACCTCTTCCAGAAATTACTACTTATTCTGCATTCTCAGTTTATCCATTTTTTAATATAAAAGAAGAAAAGTGGGAGCTGGTAGAAAGAGTTGTGAAGGGATATTCAACCATGCCTAAGTAAGATCTTCAAATTCCATTGACTTTGCTTGCCACTAGAGCTGTGTGAAAGTTAATATTTTCAGTCCACAGAGATTCATGCAAATTATTTTTAAAGTCCTACTTATGTGAGGTCATATCCCTTGAGAGTCATCAGAAATTCTGATTTGTATTAGCTGGAATTCCCAGAGCTCAATTAATCAAAATGGCTAAAAGTCCCAGGGAGATTTTGTGTTCAGGAGATGTATTGCTTAGAAGCAGGAAGATGAATTTGATAGCTTTCTTTTGTGTGTTTTTAAATAACAGGAATAGCACTTTCTTATTTAAAAAAATCAAACTATATAGAAGTTTATAAAGTAAAAACCTGAGTTTCATACATCAATCACTGGAGTTAACAAGTACTAATGTTTGTTTGTTTTTTTCATTTTAAATAAGAATGAGATTAGTCTATACTTAATGTTGTGTAATTTGCTTTCATTCACTTAAGAATAGATTATTGACATCTTTCCAGGTCTATACATACAGATCATACTTAGTGTATATTCATGTACTTCTCTATAGAAACATATTTAAATTATTTCTAATTTGGGATCATTACCAAGTATAATAAATATTCTTGTTCTTACATCTTTATGCTTTCATGGTGTTATTTATGAGGCTTGGGTATCAGAAATAGGGTTGTTTGGTCTATTTAACAAAATGATGTTAAAGTAAAGGCATTATAAAACCTTCCAATTATAAGATCTTGCTCTTCTATGCATATTGGAAAATCCTGGATTGGAGACCAAGTGAAGCTAAGCTACACCTGGTCTTTAAAACAAGGAGTGTTTATGTTTTTGCTCATTGGGTTTAACTGCCTGACAATCAGCAGCCAACTTTGTGAACTAAGGCAATGCATATCTGTGGAAATGAAAACCACTGAATCACTTATGCAAGTTTAATTTGGCTTTATGAATATTTTTCAACATCATTCAAAGGGAAACTATAAATAATCTTCCTTGAGTATAATCTTTCTCTAAAGGAAAATAATACACACCTCACAGATTGGGTATGCTATTGCCTGCTGGCATTCCTGATTTATATCTGTGCTGTTATGCATTTTTATACTCCATAGAATATTTTGTGAGTTAAATTTGCATTGGCAGACACACACACACACACACACACACACACACACACACACACACATTACAGATAGTGGACACACTGCCCCAAGGCAACTGGCATAAATAAACTATGGAAAACCTAGTGTTAAGGTTTGGAGTAAAACACTATCTGTGAGAACAAAACCTCTTCTAACCTCTTCTGTTGTGCTTCTCACTATTTTCTGGGCTGATTCTCTTGCCTCAGATCTCTTCAGAAGCACCAAAACTACTTTTTAGCTTCTCTTTCCTCTGTTTTAGGCCAAAATGACTCTTATTCTACTGCTCTGTCTGCTGCTTTAATGTAAGGAGATTTGTGGCATCCAAGGGACAAGAGATTTGTTTAATATCAACAGCAGCTATGGTTTTGTCTTTGGGGTCCAGAGAATTAAAAAGTTTTGAATTCTAATGGATCAGAGTTTTTGAACAAAACCAAGTGCTAATGACCTTTCATGCCCTACTGTGGGGAAATTTTTTCCATCTCAGTGATGACTTTTTCCTAAACTCTAGACTCTAAAGGATGTAAGCAACAGACATTCTTGCAACCTAGGAAACTCAGAGAAATGCTTGGATGAACTTGCTATCTGTTTTTAATGTCATTTAGTTATTCATTTTAGACCTTTTCAAGGAGCTCATTTTCCACACATGCATAATTGAGACTTTTGAGTTTCCGTGGGGGATAGTTGTAAGCAAGTTGTTTCAGTGCTCTCTTTTACCATTCCCTATCACAACCCCAGATTAAGCACTGGTGAGGTCCCAGCGGGACTGGTCAAATCCAAATTTCATTACTGTGTTCAAACAGAACACACATCAAATGGTCCTGAGGGACTCTTTGCTGATATTATATATTTTTAAATCTGGTCCTACTTTCTACTTTCATAGGGAATTAAAGCACTTGGCTAATAGTAACCACTTTATTCCCACCACACTCGATGCTGAAGGAGTGAAATCTTTTGTCAGGATCTTCGCAGTAGTTTTCAAACTGCTCTCTCTGCCTCTACCCAGTCTCCATGATTACTGAGTGATCTTTATACAGAACTACTTGGTCATGTTACTTCCTTCCGTCTTTCTATGGTCTCCTTTTGTCCATGGTTTAAAATTTAAACTCTGGTTGTAACAGACATGGCCTGCCATAATCGCAATTGTCTTCTAGCTAATTTTTCTTTCAAAATTACCCATTTGCCTCATAAGCTCCCATCATAAGAGATTGCTCTGCATTTCCCAGAACTTTCTAGGGTTGTACCCTTCTCCCCACAGCTTTTCTTACGCACTCTTCATCTGGATTACTTTTCTTCACCCTAACACACCCTTGTACAATTGGTCATTTTTGTGCCCACCTGTATCTATGAGTATTTTAATTATTACATCTGTAATATCTTATTAAGTATATTTGTCTAGATGTCCGTTTTGCATTACTGGGATGTAAGCTACATTGATTGAGATGAAAGTCTTCATTTTTATGTTGCTGTGTCTAGCACAGAGTAGGTCCAGTAACTGTGAAGAGGTATCTCCAGTGCAATCAAAGAGAGGTCCGACCTACTTATCAGAGTCATAAATAGGACTTTGTATGTGCACTTGCCTTTTTTCCTTTGCCTTATTCCAAAGAGGAATTAAGGCAATTAAACAATACTGCACACTGGAACAGGATGATAAATAAATACTGGTGGAAATTAGGACAAAGTATATTAAGAGGAATTATAGAATCACATTTAGAAATTTGAGTTCACTTTGATTTTGGCCAAATGCACCCTTACTTACACTGTTAGAAAGAGTAAGAGGTAGATGAGATTCTTCAAAGAGCAAGCTGGGATTTACTAAATGTGTTGTGGGTTTAAACCAGAAGACGGACATAGAAAGTAGAGAGAATATTTTGAAGGGAAATGCCTATTAGTGAAAAAATCAGTATATTGCACCCATGAAGTTACAGTCATAATGTTAAATTTATCTAAGTTTCATAGTCCATGTATCTTAGAATAATGGCATCCCACTGTTATTGCCTAAGACCTGAGAATATACATGTATTATTATTGAATATTTAATTACAATTCTTACTATGTAAGAGGTGCTCAGGAATCTTTAGCTTAAAAATTTTAAATTCTGTTCTGGCATCTTGCCATCAATTATAACATGAAAGATAAACTAAACATGTATTAATTCAAGGACATAATTTTTTTCTTTCCATAAGGGATAAAATCAATGAAAGTTTGATTTGCTTTTCTTAGAAGCACAATTTTGCTAGTTATCCATGCTATTTCACTGTTGTATTTGCAAGAGCTTTAGGAACCCAAAATTTGGAAAGATCAGAGAAGCTGAGAGATAAAGAAACTGTAGAATTTGATGGGACATCTAAAAATACAAGCCAAGACATTATTATAAAACACTGAGATTACTGTATTTTAAACTAAAACAAAGAATTGGTTATAATGACTACTCCAAATGATAGAATCTGTCCTACCATCAAATCTAAATAATTGTACTTGAATCACTGCGAGAAGACTGAGCATCTGTATTTAATATATGAAGCTTAGAAAGAGAACCTGAAGTATTTTAAGTTCTAGGTATAACCTTTAATCACATTAAATACACTTAGCTAAGTTTCATTAAGTTCAAGAACTTTGAAAGTTGTTATAATCTATCATGATCACTGATGATCTGTTTTGCATATATATTCTTATTAAAATATTGTTAATGTAATTGACTCCCATGTACAAGAAGGACACATACATCATGAGGACATGGTAACTGCTTTCAGAAGAGGTGATCAACTACATTTATTCATTCTTGCACTTTGGAATTGAAGGGGGCCAAGAAATTAAGTGATACTCTTATAAAAAGCTCTGATTAAATTTAAGATAAATATCTAGTCCTTTAAGAATCCATTTTCCCTCGAATGTATCGCTAAATGTATTTTGTTGTTGAGAGTTTATGCTGATGTTTGAATACATATTTCTAGTTCATCTTAAAAAGTGAAAATCTTTTATGAGATTTGTTCATCAATCATCAGAATTTCCATCTTTCCAGGAAAATGTATTTTCTCTTTCCACATTTTGAGTTACAGAACTTTTATATTCACTCAGCTGTGAGAAAGGAAAATGGGAAACATATGGACAATTTATTTCCAATTTATTTCAACATTGTGAGCAAAAGAAGCTTTTTAATTAAGGAATCTTTAAGGCAACTCCACCCACAAAATTCTGCCGCAGGTTATAAAGCTGAGATTTTGTCCAGTGAACTCTAACCAGGTTGTCAGTTGCCAGGTGTAGAAAATAACCCTGTTTCTCCCAGTATCTTTCTTCCTGTCATCTCTATATGTAGTAGAGGAGAAATCAAGAAGAGATGAGTTTGGTAAAAGGAGTGGCCTGGAGATGAGATGGAGGAAGTCACACCCCAGTAAATTCTTTGGATTGAGTTTAAGCTCATTGAAGAGTGTTAGAGGCTGAAGTTCAGATTTAGTAGAGATAGTGTTAAGACTGTCCTCAGCGGGCAGTGTCAGGAGCCTGGGCAACCAAATTTGAAATGCAACTACGGAAAAGATTCTTTGTTATGCCAATGCACCTACCCATCAACTCCTGGAGGATGAGGTGCTTTGGGTGAATCCAGAAACAACTCATTGGCTGCAGTGGTGAAGATTTCCCAAAAGTCTCTGAAGGCAGCACATGTAAGCCTTTGAGAGATGGGGCTAGTGTCCCAGCCTGACTAGAGGTCACGGCAAGCCTTGGGTAAGAGGTTCAGTGAGGGTGGGAGATTAAGGCCTTTTTATTTGTATGGGTAGATGCATTTGACCTACTTAAATGGAGCTACAAAAGTACAAAGTGTTTTTTTCCCTTCTATTTAAAAATTGTTAAATGTTTAATACATGTAAAAGTGTGTGTGTGTGTGTGTGTGTGTGTGCGTGCGTGTGTATGTATATAGAGTTGATGCTCCTATTTGAAGATTAGAAACTTACCTACTCATTAAAATTTATTTGTAACCTCAAAATCCGTACTTGTGGAACTTTCTTAGTCATTTGCAAACATGTGCAGAGCAGCGAAAACTCTTAGTCACCTGACATGCATGTTCCCAGCTGAGATCTAACAAGATGATATTCTGTTTTCTTGTCTCAGCTCTCATAATGTTAGGAAGTGTCCCTTCTGTGGTCTATTTAGTGCTATATCTTTCACATTTTTGTGCTTTTTTGTTGGTGATTTCACTGTTTAAAATGGCCCAAGTGTGGTACTAAAGTGTTGTCTAGTGTACCTAATTGCACGAAGGCTGTAATGAGCCTTACAGAGAAAATATGTGTGTTAGGTAAGATTTGTTAGTTCATGAGTTACCGTGCTGTTGGCTGTGAGTTCAATGTTAATGAATCAATAATATATGTTAAGTAAGTATCTTTAAACCTAAACATATAAAATGAGGTTATGCACTGTTGGGTTGGAAAAAATGTGATTAGAAGCTTGCAAGAATTTAACTCTGTATACCCCCTAGGAGCAATGGTTCAGTATTTGCTAATTCAGTTTTTGCAGTGACTTTAGAGCCCATAACTACAATGAATAATGAGAATAGACTGAATACATATGTAGATATGTGTATATGTATACCCCCACATGTAAAGTATAAAGAGTAATACCAGTGTACCTACATCCATTCTAAGAAACAAAACATCAACACCTCACATGCGACTTCTAGATGATATTTTCCCGAGTCCTCTCTCTCCCTGAGGGTAATCACTATCTTGATTGTTGTGAGTAGCATTTACTACAGTAGACTTTCAGTTAACTGGCATCCATGGGGATTGGTAGAGACAGGATAAATGTAAGTAGACTCTCTGTTAATCGGAACTCAAGTAACAGGCATTCTCAAGCAGCTGGCAAAATCACAAGTACGTGGCAGCAAAATTTAGCTGGGTGCTTGAGAGTGCTGGTTGCTTGAATTCTGGTTAACAGAGAGTCTACTGAATTTTTTTTTGTTGCTTTATAATGTATGTTATTACCTCTAAAGGCATATTGTATAGTCATTTTTTTAACTCCATTTGCATGTCATTAAGCAGTATGTATCTTGTGCAACTTTCCCTGACTTCCTTGAGATATAATTGACATATAACATTGTATAAATTTGAGTTGTGTATGTGATGATTTGGTAGACATACATATTGTGAAATGATTATCACAATAAGGTTAGCTGACACCTCCATCACTTCACATAATTATAATTTTTTTTCTGTGTGTGGTGAGAACATTTAAAATTTACTTTCTTAGCAACTTCCAAATACACAATACAGTATCGTTAACTCTTGTCACCATGCTGTGCACTTACTGATCTTTGGAAGTTTGTGCACTTATTTCATTGTGTATGTATGTATTATATATATCAGGACTGTCTAGAAAGAATCCAGTCATAAATATCTCTGTTTTTCGTATTACCTGGCTGGATACTTCCCAGACAGCCCTCGTATTTGAGTACATTTTCTTTATCCCTTCATCCATTGATGGACACTTAGGTTGTTTCCGTGTCTTGGCTATGGTAAATAATGTGCAGCTTTCTTCTTTTTTTCACTTGAAATTATCTTTGTGAGATTTCATAGTGTATCATGTAACTAGAGTTCATTAATTTTCACCTTTTAAATATTTTCCCATTGTATAAAGAACAGCCAACGTTTATGCATTTTCCTATTGTGATAGTTAATTTTTGTCTGCCAGCTAGACTGGGTCATGGGGTGTCCAGATATGTGGTCGAACATTATGCTAGGAGTGTTTGTGAGGCTGTTCCTGGATAGTAACATTCGAATTAGTAGACTGAGTAAAACAGATTGTCCTCTCTAACATGGGTGGGCCTCATCCTATCAAATTAATACCTAAGTCGAACAGAGTCTCAGTAGGAGAAAATTTTTCTTGCTTGTCTGCTGAGGTAGGACATGTATTTTTTTCCTGAACTTGAACTAAAAATTTGGCTTTTCTTGGATTTCTAGCCTGTCCTTCTTCAGACTGAAACTGGCATCATCAGCTCTCCTGGTCCTTAGGTCTTCAGACTCAGGCTAGAATTGTACCATCGGTTCTCCTGGGTCTCCAGCTTGCTGACTTCTCAACCTCCATAACCACATGAGCCAATTTTTAATAACACCTATCTATCTATCTTTCTACCTATCTATCATCATCTACTTGCTTACCTATTTACTTACCTACCTATCTATCCATCCATCTATCTATACACTTTTGGTTCTGTTTCCCTGGAAAGTAACATTTCCCTGGAATGAACGTTTGAGTCGTTTTCAATTTTTTTTTTGATGTTCCAATGAGTGGCTATAAATATTTTTACATTGGTTTCTGAGTACCTGCTTACGAATTTTTCTAAGGTATATATAGCATATGGAAATTAATAGAATCATCTTGAATTTTACAAGATAATGAAAATTGTTTTTTACAGTAGTTGAGTGAATTTCCAGCTCTATTAGTATGCATAAGAATTGTTTTTTGGGGAAAAATTTGGTACTGCCTGACTATTAAATTTTTGTCAATATGGTAGCCAAGAAATTATAGTTTTGCTTTTCATTTACCTGATGTCTAAAAAGTTGAATAGCTTTTTATATCATTTAATTTCTTCTTATGCATGTTCTTTTCTGTTTTTGTCCCAATTTTGATGGAACATTTGTCTTTTTCTTACATATTTGCAAGAATTCTTTTCTTTTTTCTTAAAATATTTTCATTGAACTGTAACTAACATACAATATTATGGTAGTTTTAGGGGTACATAATAGTTATTCAATATTTATATACCTAAAGAAGTGATCACCATGATGTCTAGTAACCACCTGACATCTTGCAATATCATTACTATATTCCTTTCCTATGCTGTACATTACATCCCCATGATTTATTTCTTTTATATTTGGAAATTTGAACCCTTCACCTTTGCTCCCCCCTTTTAAATTTTTCAATAATAGCTGTCATTCAATATTATTTTATATTAATATTCAACATAGTGGCTAGATATTTATGTAATTTATGACCTGATCCCCCAATTAGTACCCACCTGGCACAGTATATATATGTATAAGTATGGCCATATTATTGACTGTATTCCCCATGCTATACTTTACATACTTGTGACTATTTTGTAACTACCAATTTGTACTGATTGACTTTTTACACCCAGCCCCCCAAACCACCTTTCAACCACAATTATCAGTTTGTTCTCTGTATCTGTGAGTCTATTTCTGTTTTGTTTGTTCATTTATTTTGTTCTTTAGATTCCACAAAGAAGTTAGATCATATGATATTTGTCTTTGTTTGACTGAATTCACTTAGCATAATTCCTTCTGGATTCATCCATGTAGTTGCAAATGGTAAGATTTCATTCTTTTTGTGACCAAGTAAAATTTCACTGGATTTACATACCACTTCTTTATCCAATCTTCTAGTCTATTGATGGGCACTTAGGTTTCTTCCCTATCTTATCTACTTTAAACAGTGCTGCAGTGAACATAGAAGTGCATTTATCTTTTTGAATTAGTGTTTTGGATTTTTTCAGATAAATATTCAGAAGTGAAAATGTTGGGTCATAAGGTACTTCCACTTTTAATTTTTTTGGAATCTCCATATTGTTTTCTACAGTGGCTGCACAAATTTGCAATCCCACCAACGGTGCATGAGGACTAAGATCCTCTTCAACACTTGTTTGTTGGTTTACCGATGATGATCATTCTGACACGTGTGAAGTGATAACTCATTGTGGCTTTAATTTGCATTTCTCTGATGATTAGTTGAGCATTTTTTCATATACAAGCTATTGGCTGTTTCTAAGTTCTCTTAGAAGAAATGTCTACTTGTCCATTTTTTAAATTGGATTGTTTCTTGTGTATGTATGTGTGTGTGTGTGTGTGTGTGTGTGTGTGTATGTGTGTGTGCAAAGTTGTGTGAGTTCTTTGTAAATTTTAGATATTAATCCTTTTTCAAATCTATCCTCGGTGAATATCATCTTCCATTCAGTCTTTTTGTTTTGTTAGTTGTTTGCTTTGCTGTGCAAAACCTTTTTAGTTTGATGTAGTCCCATTTGTTTATTTTTTTCTCTTGTTTCCCTTGCCTACAGATATATATCAGAGATAAATATTGCTAAGAGCAATGTCAGAGAGTTTACTGCCTATGTTTACATCTAGGAATTTTATGTTTATAGGTCATATGTTTAAGTCTTTAATCTATTTTGAATTTACTCCAGTATATTGAGAGAGAAGGTGGTGCTCTTCCAGGGTAGAGAGTCATGTGCGGAGCTCGGATCCCTCACTTCTCATGGGGGACCTCTACAGTTAAGATATCCCTCCCAATTCTCAACCACCACACATTGATGTGTAACCATCTTGTTTTGCATCTTTACCCCTCCTACCAGTCTCTACGTGGCTTCTTCTTTATAGCCTTAGTTATAGGACTTCCGTTCAGCTAGGCTTCAGATGGTTCACCAAGTTGGTGGTTGTATAATTTAGTTGTAATTTGATTGTTGTCATGGGAGTAGGAGAGCACAGTATTTACCTTCTCCACTGTCTTGACTAGAACTTCTGTAGGAATTCTTTTTAAATGCTGATGGTATTTTGGTTATATGTTTGTAAAAATCCACTCCAGTTTTGGGGGTTCTGTTTTCACTTTTTTATGGAGTGTATTGACACATAGACATTCTCAAGTTATACATAGTAGAATTCATCTATGTTTTCCTTTATGTTTGTTCTTTTTTTTTTTTTTCCTGCAAGTGGTCATCTCATGCCTTGTAGTTATAAACTCTATGTTATATTTAAGGTTTTCACATATGGCTATTATCCACCTGAGATTGATTATTATATATAGTATAAATCAATTTTATTTTTTTTACATGGATTATTAATTGTCCCAGGATATTTCATCTCATGATTCATTTTTTCTTCACTGATCTGACTTATTTGTACTGCTATCCTTATCATATATTAAGTTTCTACATTCAAGTGGATCTGTTTCTGGGCACTCTCCTCTGGGCTCTTCTCAGAGCCAATTCTGTGCTGTATTTGTTATGAGAGCAATATCCATTTGTTTGGACTAGGATATACTAGGTAACAAACAACTGTGAAAACTCAATAATTTAACAAAACAAAAAGTATATTTTTCTCTTAAAAAATCTGGTGCAGGTTTGGAAACCTGATCAGACAGAGCATCTGTCCTGAATGGAATGGCTCAACATTGTATCTTCATATTAACTCATGATTCCATGATCAATATGGCAGAAGATAGCTTTGGAGTGTCTAAGATGTCAATTAAATACTTATGCCTTGAAATGTCGTATGTCACCTCTAGTAACATTTTATTTGTCAAAGTGAAATTTACAGCCAACTGTAATAGTCAGGAAGTGCAGTAAATTTGAATAATTGATTTTAAAATGTTAAAACAACTATTCATTACTTGAATAAGTATAAATTGGCCATGATGTAGTATATTTTTTATACTTAACCATTTTGTTTAGTTATTTTTGCATATATGTCATAATTGAATTCACCTGTAATTTTCATTTTACTCTTTCATATTATCTTTATCTTGTTTTGATATCAAAGATATACTGGCAGAATAAAATAATTTGGGAAATGTGTTCTTTTTTTCTTTTATAGAAGATTTAGAGTAAGATTAAGATGATCTATTCCTTTAACATTTTGCAAAGTATCCCATAGAAAAATCTAGGCCTAAAGCTTTATTTTGAGATGTTTCAATTTCTTTCATTGTTTATGTGTTTAATGAGTTTCTATTTTTTTCTAGAGTCAGTTTCTTTGTGGTTTATTTTAGACACATATTTATATTGTTTAATATTTCATATTTAACACCAGAAACTGGTTTTTAATATTCTATTCTTTAATGTCTGCTGAATCTCTGATTATATCTTCTGTTTTGTTCATATTATTGATTATCTGTGTTTCTATCTTCAGAATCTCTCTTGCTAAAGGTGTGTAAATTTTATTTGTCTTTCAAAGAGCCAGTGGTTGGATTTAATAATCTTCTCTATTATATCTTTACTTTTCATTCCATAAATTTCTGCTCTTAAAATTTTTTAAAGTTATTAGATGCATAAATGTTTAGAACTTTAGTGTCTTCTTGGTGAAGGGACCTTTATATTATTATATAGTGGCTCTATTACTAGCAAGGCTTTTTATTTTAAAATGCATTTTGTACTGTAATAATATAGCTGCACAATTACCTGTTGGTTAGTATTTTCTTGATATACATTTTCATTCATCTCTCTTTCAATATTTCTATATCTGTATGTTTTAATCATAACTCATAAGTTTTGTCACCATATGCTGACAACCTATTTTTAAAGTGAAGTACATACTTTACTTATATTTACTATAATTAATGATGTATATGTATTAATTTTTACCATCTTGTTTTTCTGTTTCTTCTGTGCTCTTTCTTTGTATATTCTGTTGGGTTGAATTTTTTTCTTTTTGCCTTTCTACAAGTTTGGATGTTATGTACTCTATTTGCAGTCTTTTAGGAGTAATTCTAGAAATTAAAACAGGCATACTTGGTACAATATGAAGTTAATTAATATTTTTGTTCTGCTCCCAAACACAACAAGCAACTTAGGAGACTATATCTCCAATCACTTTTGTATTTTTTTTTTTATTTAAAAGTACGTCAGTTAGACATCATTAGTGATTTAGTCAATTCTTTTTTAATATCTATTGACGTATTTACAGTTTCCATTGCTTAATCCTAGTCTTCTTACTGAAGGAGAACTTTTAGAAATGTCTTCATTGGTGCTAAACTCTGTTAGTTTTGTTTGAAAAAATCTTTCCATTTTACTCTCATTTTTCAAAGTAAATTTCACTGAATATAGAACTCTGAGTTGTTAGGTTTCTCTCTATAACTTTTAAAGAGGTTTCCCTTTTTATTTTGCCCTGCTCCCCTTTATAAGTTAACAAATCATCTATTCATCTTGCCATTCATTTATTTGTAATATCTGTTTTCTCTTTGGTTGCTTTTAGGATTTTATCTTTAACTTCGGTCCTGAAATTTCAAAACAATTAGTCTAAGTATACATTTCTTTTAATATGTCCTGGTTGTTACGTAAAATGCAGTAGACTCTCTGTTAATTGGAACTCAAGCAACCAGCACTCAAGTCTACTGTACTACTTTCAACAGAAGATTCTATCATTCATCAGCTTTGGGGAGTTCTCAAGATGTTCTCACTAAATAGTGTACTTTCCCCATTAAAAAAAAATCTCCTTCCCATAAATTAGATATATGTTAGACATTCTGACTTTATCCTATCAAAGTTCTTTTTTCTCTTCTATGTTTTCCTTTCTTTTTTTGCTCAGTTAACCAGCACCCATTGGGATTGGTAGATGCTGGATAAATGTAAGAAGACTCTCTTAACCAAAACTCAAGCACTGGCAGTCTCAAGCAACTGGCAAAATCTAAAGTAACCAGCAAAAACATTTTGCTGTTTGTTTGAGAGCACCAGTTGCCTGCATTCAGATTAATGGACAGTCTACTGTATAATGGTTAGTTTCTTCATTTTTATATTCCTGTTATCTAATTCCCTCTTCAGCTATATCTAAGCTAGTAATTAGTTTATTTACTAAGGTTTTAAAAATTTTCGGTTAGTTTAGGGTTTTTTTCTAGAAGTCTTATTTAGTTTTTTCCAAAATACTACAATTATTTCTGGTTTATTATTTATATTTTCAATTATCTTTTACTTCTTAAAATATACTAATTATACTTTTACTTAAAATATATTAATTATAGCAGTAATTCTAATATCTTAAATATTTTTATGTGACTGCTGGTTTATTTTTGCTGAAAACTCTTCTTTTTTAAATTTATTGGGGTGACATTGATTAGTAAAAATTATACAGGTCCCAGGTGTACAATTCTACATCACATCTTCCATGTGTTATATTATGTGTTCATCACCTGGAGTCAGTTCTCTTTTCATCACCGTATATTTGTGTCCCTGTCCCTTCTTCCCCACCCACCTCCCCCTTCACCCTCAGGTAACTACTGAATTAGTGACTGTGTCCTTGAGTTTTGTTTCTTTGATGCTTTCAATTTTCCATCCCTTTCCCTTATTTTATCCACTCTATCATCCCTCCTCCCATCTTAAAGAAGTCCCTCTGACATTCTTTGTAGTATTGGTTTGGTGGTGAGGAATTCCTTTAGCTTCTTCTTATGTGAAAAGCTCTTTATCTGTCCTTCAAATTTGAATGCTAGCCTTGCTGGATTATTCTTGGTTGCAGATCCTTGAATTTCATCATGTTAAATATTTTCTGCCAATCCCTTCTGGCCTGTAAAGTGTCTGGTGAGGAATCAACTGAGAGTCGAATGCTGGGTGTCCCTTTATAAGTTACTACTTGCATCTCTCTTGCTGTTTTTAGAATTTTCTCTTTTTCTTTAACTTTTGCCATTTTAATTACAATGTGTCTTGGTGTATTCCTGTTTGGGATCATTTTATTTGGAATTCTCTGTGCATCCTGGACTTTCATGTTTATTTCCTTTACCAGGTTAGGAAAATTTTCAGTCATTATTTCTTCAAATAATTTCTTGATCCCTTGCTTTTCCTCTGTCTCTTCTGGCACCCCTATTATTCTAATATTTTTATGTTTGATATAGTCCCAGAGGAATCTCAACCATCTTTTTTTATTTGAAAATAATTTTCCAATTGATCTGGTTGGGTGTTTTCTGCTGGTTTTTCCTGCAAATCACTGCTTTGCACTTCTATTTTATCTATTTTAGGGACTTTTATTCTTCATTTCAATTAATGTAGTCATTATCTCTGTCTTGTCTTTTTTAATGGTTTGTAAGTCTTCTTTAATGCTTGATATCTCTCTGTTGAAATGATCATTCGGTTCCTTAAGCATTTTTATAATCATTGCTTTGAACTCTGTTTCTGATGGGTCATCTGTCCCCATCTCTTTAATTTGAGCTGCCTTTTTCTGGTTTCTCATTTTGACAAAAATGCTGCTGCAGTTTCTTCGGTGTTCACTGCTGATACTATATGGGCAGAGGTCTGTGGGGAAGGGGTGTTTGTGGCTTTGTTTTCTTCCTGTGGCTCTGGGGGTCATGCAGGGAGTTTGGGCATGATTGTGCCTTTCTATTCTCAGTTTGCCCCACTCATGGCTTCTGCTCTGAGCTTTGGGGTCAGCTGTTCTGTTTGCTGGTCTATCAGTTGTGCTGGTATGGGCCAAATGCTTCTTCTTCTTGGCCAGAGCATTGGTGATGCGGCTCCTCACCACCCAGTCATTCCCCTCCTCTGGGAACTGGAGTGAAGTTCAGCCGCTGCATTTTATGGAGTGGTCTGCACCTCCTGGGGCGAAAGTGAGGTGGGTACAATATCTCATGTCCTCTCCTCTGGGTCCCCTTTCCTCTGTCCTGTGCATGAGCGAGGTCCAGAGCACTTTCCCGCCACCTTTGTCCTCCTTCCTTCCCCAGTGGTAGACTTCCAAGTGGGGCCTCATGCAGTCATGTGCCTGTTCTCCCCCTCTTATTTCTCCTTTGTTTAACCCTCTGCCTGCCTGCAGGTACCTTAATGCCATGAGTGGGTTTCTTAGCTGTGACTGTGTGTTGTGTAGAGGCTCCTTGGTTGAGGTATAGGCGTTTTATTAGTTGTAATCTCCAGAGGAGTTTTTAAAGGGGTCCCTCTCCCTCGGTCATTTTGTTGCCCTTCTTTCCTGAAGACTCTTAATCACGGCTTATGTATTATTTATATTTTCTGTTTATGATTATTAGCTCTTATTAGTTATCTATGATAACTGATCTCTTAATTGAAAATTCATGTCCTCAAAGAGGATCTATGTTTTCTTATTGTGGAAGTGGACATTGAGATGGAATTTGCTGTACAAGATATATGTGCAACATTGGGCAGAGGAGGATGTCAGACTTTGATGTAGGCCTGACAAAACTTTGTTTAATTCAGTGAAGAGCTCTGGAGAAAATAAAGCCCATCAGAATGATCTTGCAATGGGATGGAAAGGCTAGGCTTTTATACTTTACCTCAGTCACCAGAAGTGGTCTGCTCTGGGAAGAATATGACCTCAGTGGGGGCGGGAGGGGTGGTCTTTAGCTGAAGCATATCCTAAAGGTTGTCTGATGGCCACAGTATCTGTAGTTGGTCAGCAAGTCCTGCCTTCAAGAGTCACCTGGGGAGTATTTCTCTGTATGTATCATATTGGGGAAACAAATATGGGAGTTATTGATATAGCCCATAGCATTGCGTATATGTTAGAAGAGATTTAAAGATCAACCTCCTGGCTTTTATGGGTTGACAGAAGAAGAAGAACAAGTTAAGGTGCTTGAGAAAGAAATACTGGAAGAAAGAGGGTCATTATCCTGAGTTTTAAAATGAAAATTAAAACTCTGAGAATGATTAAACGTGTATTATCTAATAGAAACTGCATTCTACTTAGCATAGAATTTAATCATAAATGCAGATATACAAATAATAAGTACTTCACCTCATGGCTGTGTATCAACCACTAATTTTACTTCTTTAAGAATTGTAAAATCCTTAACTGATTGGGAATAAAGAACATGTATTCATTCTGGTGTTTATTTATATTTTTTGCCCTGAATTCTTTCTCTACATAGGATTCTATTTTTTCTTATGCTGTTCTATAAAAAGATTACTTCCTTTAATCATGTCTTCTAATACTAATTAATAAATTTCTTAATTTCATAGTTGGAAATTTCTCAAAGCTCAGACTTTATTGGCTATAAAGTCTATACTGCATTTCCAAAGTTTTGCTTCCTTTCAATGCATTCTGTAAAATGGTGAAAGAGTTACTATTATGGTTAATTTTATGTAGTAGCTTGACTGGATCACAAGGTGCCAGATATCTGGCTAACTATTATTTCTGGGTGTACCTGTGTGGGTTTCTGGATGACAGTAGCATTTGAACTGATATAATGAATAAAGTGGATTGCTCTTCCCAATGTGGTGGGCATTATTTAGTCCACAGAGGAAAAAGGAAGAGTAAGGGAGCATTTGCTCTCTTTGCCTGATTGCTTGAGCTGAACATAGTTTTCTAGTGTCTTTGGATTGGGACTTGTACCATTAGCCATTATGTTTTCAGAATTACTCCAATGGTTTTTCTGGGTCTCTAGCTTGCAGATTGCAGATTATTGGACTTCTATGCCACCATAATCACGTGAGCCAATTCCTATATTTAAAATATATAGATACAGATATAAAAATATTTATTATATGTTTATAACATATCCTATTGGGTCTGTTTCTCTGGAGAACCTTGACTAATACATTGACTTAATAAGATCTTCAGTCTTGGGCAGTATGGAAGCCTGATGTATAAGAGCATGTGGGCCACCAGAGTTGATAATGGTCAAGCATTATCTCCATTGTGTCAGGGTTGCTTACCCCAGTTACAGACCACCAATCAATTGTTAGGAGAATGAAAAGGACCTCAAGGTCTAGAGAAACAATAGAAGTGTATGGATTTTAATGCCAATTCAATTATTGACCTGCTGTGGGTTTGAGGAACAGAAATGGTGTGAAGCAAAAATTAGTTGGTCAATAATAGTAAGACAAATGCTAACTATAACATGCAAAGCTACTAAAGTCTATTTTTTAATTTAAAAGATTATTATATTACAATGACTATTATTTGTGAAAATAACATAATCTCTCTAGTTCTTTAAATATAGACAGGTAGATAGAAAATACTGGTCTCTTTTTTCAACATTTGATTTGTGATCTCTAACCACTAGTTGATAGGCCACTCTGACACTATGGGGATGTTACTGGGCACCTAATTCTTTTAAACTTGCCCCTTTCTTAGAATTCTCAGCCTTTTTTCCACACTCACTTCCTTATCTAATAGTCTCCCACTTGACTTCTTACTTTCCTCTCTATTTAGAATTTCTTCTTTTGCCTCTGATTTTGGCCTACCAGTGAGATACTTAGACACTGCAGTAACACTCCAGTCTAAGATGAAGCATGACTCATAAACTAGAAGGTGTGTTGAGTTTCCTACGAAAAATCATGGAAAAGTGAGGCATTGTCAATAAAGAATTAAAAAAAAAATTTAGCACTGATAGGAAAAGCAAAAGACAAAAGCATAAACTAATTTCACCCTAATATATTGTTGGGTTTTTTTAATGCATACTTGGAGGTCACTCTGGGTAGAGAGGACATGTAAGGTATGGTAAATATCGCATTGTGCATAAAACAGAAAAAAGTACATGAAGACACTTGAATTGTTTTTCCACACAATTTCACACATTTTTATCACATTACTTTCATTCTAGGCTAAAAAGTCTTCACTTGGCACCAAGAAAGGACATAGGTTACTTAGGATCTATTCCTAAATCTGTCACATCGTTAGCTGCCACAGAAAGATGTTTTCTGCTTAGTCATAACAGATGCATAAGATTTTATTTTTAATTTTATTTTTTAATTGCTATCTCCTTACATGCACACACGTGCTCACTGCTACTCCCTACACTTCCTTAGCATCCTGAGAAGAGACAAACATTAAAGTCAGGACAGGAATAAGAGTAAGAGTGGGGCTTTCCTTTGTCAAATTTGTAAGTCCAAATAATGCCAAAAATGGTGTTTACAGATACTCTTTGGAAAAATGGTCATCCTTAGAGTCTGTGATGATGATAAAAGAGACAGCAATAGTAAGTATGTCAATAAGGCCAGTCTGTATTTTCAGAACTCCCTGGATAACCACAGCCATATTCTCTTTCCCCAAGGAGAATGTGTTAAAAATATGGCTAGCTAGGTTGTGTATTGTGATGGTCCCTGGAAGACACACTCTGCCTCCCTCCCTCCTGACTCTGTCATTCCAGAGAGGCTGAACTGCCTGTTTGGAGTGGAATTTGGGGGAGAGTAGTTCATATTCTATGTTGCACTTTCTTTGTTGTCTCACCTAGAAAAGTGGTTTTTAAAAATACCCCAAGGCCTCTGGAATTTTTGAGGATAGGGTGTAGTAGAGCAAAAGATTAGTCAGGCAGGGCCTTGAGACAGTTTCAGCAAGGGCAGTTCAGCAGAGATTTTTTTTTAGGGAAGGCATTTGCTTTTGTTTTTATGTTAGTGTGCAGCATTAGTTTTCATTTGAATAAAAGGGCAGAGCAACGAAAAAACCTTTTTAAAATCTTGACTAGGGTAAGTTTATAAACATTTTGTGTTTTAGTTTTTATAAGAATTCTGTGTTTTAGTTTCCCTAGGCAATAAGTAACAATAGTATTTATACCTTCACTCCCTGTACCCTTTGCCCTGTACTCTGCTTTCCTCTCAGATGCCATTGATATTGTGGATAAATAATTAGATCAAATCTATAAAATGCCTTTAGCTTTGACAGAAAGATCCTCTAAAAATACAAGTTGTCATCATACTTGTCTCTTATAGACACATTCAACCACAGGTTCTTCCATTTCAACTCAGGGCCCATCAATTCACGCTATTTAGACTTTAGAAAACAGTCAGAGTTATCTGACAACTTCTGAAGAACAACAGATCTACAGATCTTAGTGGGGGACTGAACAGCAGGGTAATATGCTCAGGAAACCAAATATGTATGCTTATTGTCCTTATTCCCTGCCCCACCTTGTTTCCTCTAGGCACCCTCTCCCCTACTCAGCTATACTTCCAACCCCTCTCCACATGTTCCCAAGACATCAAAATTCTCTTTAAATTTATTAGGAGAGGTATCTTCCTTAAAGGGGTATCTTTATGAAAAGGGGTGCAGTAATAGATCATTGTCATCACTGCAGTCTTTCTCCCTCATTCAGAAGTTGGCATGAAAGGCTTGATGTACAGAACAAGATCATCTGCATTAATGACAGTGGACTGAAACTGGAGCTCAAAGGCTCCAGTCTTCCTGGCTCATACTGTGCAAGGGGAATGGCTGGTGCTCATGTTTTATTGGAAGGATGGGAACAAAGGCTGTTAAGAGGACTGCACAGGGGACATGTGAGTTATAAGAAGCCTTGTGAAATTGTTTCAGCTCCCTTCAGCCTTAGCTGTTAGGACAAATGTGTCAAAACTTTAGACAGGGAATACTGGATGCTGAGGGAGACTGGGTCAATGTGGAACAGGATTGTGCCTCCAAATCAAGGAGCTAAAGTGGGAAAACTAGAAAAAGGAGAGTGTGTAGAAAGATAAGGTTATTGACATTTACTCTGAAGCTAGCTAAGCATTACTACTTTAAGGAAAATTTCATTTCTGGTCTGGAAAGTCATTTGATCATAAGTATTCTAACTCCTTTGTATTTGTATTGATGCTATTACAATTCACTGACCTGAGATTGAAATATACAAAAAAAAAACAAAAAACAAAAAACAAAAAAACAACCAAGTACTCAGAAAAATGTGCTCATCTCAAAGTGTGCAAGTAGCTCCCTCCCAGATGTGAAGGGGTTTTCTTGGGCTTCCTGGGCCAGCTATCATCAACCTGGAGGTTTCATTTAAATTGTCTGTGAACAAGTATGTTTGGGTAAATTGTGACTTCTCTGCAAGGGATCAAGATATGCATTAGAGCCCCCATGGCTTCCTTCTGAGACATATGTTTGGGGCTGAACTCAAAGCAATGATCACAAACGTGCCCTAAATAAGTTGCCAATGTTTCTTCTGCATACTGTAGAGAGATTTCAAGTTCCCAAGCCTGTGAAGTATTCCATAACTATCTGGAAATATAGGGAGAACTAACTATTGAGTTTGGCAGATGGTACCTTATTTTCTGCTCATCTCCCTTTGGATCACTAGAGTCAGCCAATAAAAGAACCCTAGTAGTCTGCTGAAGGAGCAAAAGTTAACTGCATCTTGGGAACTGAATTGGAAGTTTTATCAGCACGGACTACACCTTCTTTTTAAAACACCATCCCACTAAGTGGAAGTTAAAGCAGAGGGATGTTTCTGATGCAAGGAGCTGGACATTGGCTGGCTTCACAGAGGTACAAGTCAAGAGTTTTGTTTCTGGATTTGAAAGACTGCTTCATTACCAGAAAATGAGAAATTGGGGACTCACGAAAAATGGTTTCATATTTTCTATTCTTGTACACAGCCTGATAGAAAGTTTTACTTACTTTTTCTTCATACTCTAAATTTGCATCTGCAAAATGGGGATGTAACCTTTATTGATCTCTTAAAAACACTGAAGGCAAGTAGTTAATGTCTTTAAACTCTGTAGTAAGTAGCTGTTCAATCAAGAGGGTTTTCTTTATTATTATAATACCAATTACAGAGTGGGTTCACATCAAATAATTGTTTTCTTTCGTGTCTTCTTTTTTTTTTTTTTTTTTTTTTTTATTTTTTTTTTTT